>JARGYF010000206.1:0-100574 GCA_029203975.1 Mycena vitilis | reverse complement strand
TCCGCCATGGTGGTTCTCGAGCAAGATCTACGCGACTCCGAACTCAATCGAACACCTCGGATTCCCGCGGTTGAACTTGGTTTCGAACGTTGTACATACCAGATACTAAGTGTTGTGGGGGATTTCCGCCGGATCCGGCGGACGCGCCGGACACGCCTTAAGGCTTGTAGGTTCCCCGTGCCTTAAGGCTTCGGGTGGTGTTTACAGCTTAAGATACAGCATCATCCTCCGCCCTTAAGACCCATTGTATTATTCTGTGCTTAATCAAAGGGAGCTCAACCGCACGCGGCCCATCATCACCGACATATCGCGCCAGGAGTGGGGTCGGCGTATGCTGATCAAGGAGGACCACGAGCGGCTCGTGAAGGAGCTGTATCGGCCGCGCGATGAATACGGCTGGGAGGTAAATATTGTGCGCATGGAGGAGATGAGTCGCGCGGAGCAGATACAGATAGCTGTGCGAACCACCCGTCCTGATGCCTGGCTAGATCATGATGGGCATCCACGGAAACGGATTGATGAATCTCATCTAGCCCCAATCCGCGCGCGACGGTCATAGAGTTTTTCTTCCCCGAGGGTTTTGCTCATGATTACGAGTGGACCTCGCACGCGCTCGGTATTACCCACTATGGGTCTTTTCGTGGAACAGGCTGTTAATCCTTCACTAGGTCTTTCACTAGCCCTGACACGCCCCAAAACCTGTACCCCGAGGGCTTCCAAGGTCTGTCCCTTCTTTTTTCTTTTGACTACACTGCTTGAGCTCACGCAACCCCCAGGAAACTTCATTCCCGTCGATGCCGCCGCCGTCGGTCGTCTCTGTGTCGACAGACTCACACTCTCCTTTGAAAAAGACGACTAGGTGTTGATGTCCGTCCCTGCACATTAACTTACACTCCCGTGGACCCTACGGAATACTTATCCCCGCATAATGTAGTTTATAACGCACTGCAACAAAACATAGAGGATTTCACAGCAGACCGGTTCCCAGGAAGACGAAACGTTGAAGCGAAAAAAAAATCTAGTCACAGCCAACGGAGCGGCGGGCGCGGGGAGATGATGTGGATTTGTATTCCCTGCAGTGGGCGGAAACGTGATCGCAGTGGGCGCGCGGTCAGGGCTGTAGTGAACGAACAGCCCGTCGTGCGAATCGTCGGTCGGCGGAGGATACCTGTCTCCGCTTGATTTTGAGAAGTCGGTCGTGGGGATACACCCCAGTCTGCTTGGACGAAGGAGCGACGGGGGAACGATCGCCATCGGAGGGAGTTCCTCTGCAATTGGGAACGTAGCCTGCTCCAGAGCAGGAGGCGTCTGAGGTGGCGATGAATATACCGAGTATGGGGAATATTCAGAGGATTGGGACGAGTATGCCTGTTCAAGTGGTGGGGGAGAGTCTATCGATGGCGGGGGAGGCGTCTGCCGCTCCGCGTACGCGTCGGAACTCGAAGTGGGCGTTGGTGAGGCCTGAATCTTGCGAGCTTTCGCCGCCTGGCGTGGCGGCACGTTGTACTGGAGATGGGTTTTATAACTAGCAAGTCAGGTCAATTCCCGCTCGACGGTGCTCCAATGAGTGTGGACTTACTGCTGGTGGAGATTATCGCGCCTTGAACATCTTGTTTCGCACCCAGGAAACGGACATTGATGCGGCTTCTCCCCCGTATGGGTGTAGATATGGCGCTTCAACCGACCATTGGCGCTGAAGGCCTTACCGCACCGCAAACAGACGTGCCGTTTTTGCGGGCACACGTAAGTGCGAGACCGCTTCAACTTGCTGGGCCAGAGCTCAGGCTCTGCGTCCTCCTCAGATTTATAAGGCGGCTCTGCTGCCTCTCGCAGTAGATACGGGTGTGTCGTTTGCGGGGGAGAGGTTGTTAGTGTGCGGGGCATTGGAAAACTGTACGACATCTCCCAATCCCGCGCGACTATGGTTGTGAGTTGGTTGTGAGAAGCAAGGTGCAAAAAGAAAAAGAGGAGAGAGATAGCAGATGCTAGAGACTCAGAGTCCGAGTCGATGAGATCATGATGAAGAGAATTGGAAGAGAAGGCACGTTGACATGTGTACATTTGTGTACTATCAGTAAAACTACAGGTTCGTCTTTGGCGTCTTTGGCGTCTTTGCAAAGACGCCAAAGATGCCAAAGACGTGATTATCTCAAAGACCAACGTCTTTGACAAAGCTGGGTCCAAAGTCTCCCGGAAGACTTTTTGTCTTTGGAAAGACGTCAAAGAGGGAAATCATCTTTACCAAGATGTGCGCGTCTTGGCCAAGATATACACGACTTTGAGAAAGATGAGGTCAAAGATACAGAAAGATGCTCTTAAAGATGGGGCAAGATTGGGAAAGAAAGCAATGATCATAAAATTGACGGCGCCGCCGACACACGAATGTACTAATGTACTAATCAGATGGCACTACGACCTCAGGTTCATCCTCCACTTCTTCTATATTCTCGGCATCCGACGTCCCACGGCTGGATGAGCCCGTGCGCATCCGCTTCTTCTCCACCCACTGCGAGGCCTCATTGTGCAACTCGTCCCACCGTTTGGCGTTCCACTTCTGGATGGTGGCGAGAAACTTGGTGGCGCGACGAGTGACCTTGATCTGCGTTGATTTGCTGGTCCGCGTTTTGATATCACCCCAATTGTCGTCGGAGAACGAGCCGGCGGTGCCTCGCTCGACCGTATATGTACCCGTGCGCCACCGCATAAGATTACACTCCACCTGAAAAAATGAGCGCGGTACAGCGAACGAGAGGAAGGGGACGCACTGCCTGTACTGCGAGAAGTAGTGCACCATAGGGGCGTTCCTCAGAACGAGCGTAGCGGGCGGGGATTGAGTGCTCCATATTAAGATGATGCGCGTACGCGTGCACGATCAGGTACGAAAGGAAAAAACCCTGCGCCAAATTTAATGGTGTCGAGAGCATCGCAACGAGCACACACCTTTTTTTCTTTGCCATCACCCCATTGGTTCCAATGGAAGCACATTGTAGGACCGCCGACCTCCGCCTCGAGAGCCCATCGTGCGAATTCGGCTCTTCCCTCGGGCGTGTCGAACTTGAATGCTGGCGCTTTCTTTCCAGTCGAGGCAGCATCACTCGGGTCGGTCGCCGGGTCGGGAGCTGTGGATCAATCAGCAAAGACGTGGAAAGACTGGATAACACCGACCTTCCTCAACGGCATCTTCCTCCTCCGAGTCCTCTTGATGCGTCTTGTGTAGGAGAAGCATCCCCTTATCAGCCTGCTGAACATAACCGTTGCGATAGTTGTGCAAGCGATATTGAAGCTCGAAAGACGTCAGACACAAATATAGAGCGTGGATTAGCAACGTACCAAACCCCACCACGGACCATCCTTCGTGACCACGTACCGGGGACCAGCATCGGTGTCCCCCTCCTCGGCATCAGTGTCCTTCTCCCTGGGGAAGACGCGGGTGACGACCGCTTGAAGCTGCGCTACCGACAGCCTCTCCCATGGTTCGAGACGAGCGACATCTGCGCGTGCGAGAGGTACGACATCACTCGTGAAAAGGGAGGCCGTACCGCGGGGCAGATGTTCAAGCGTCCACTTCTTGGCGTCCCCGCGCTGCTCCTTCTTGGTCGGCGGGCGGGATGGGACGGCGACGATTTTGAGGTTACGCTGGCGTGAAGAAGAAGCAGATGCATATGTAAGCATGTCAAGACCAAAAGGAGAAGGACGCACGTTGCTCGGTAGCCCTTTCTTCTTGTCCTTATAGTACTGTAGTATTTCGACCATTTATTCACGTGACGGGTGACAAGCCCTCGTGAAATGAATGAATTTGGGCCGGTGACGGTGACGGTGAGGTTTTGAGGCCTAATGGGGCTTAAAAACGTTAAAATTTTCGCTCCGGCATTCGCCGGACGTCCATTTATGGTAATTTATTGTGATTGCCGAGGAATGAAGACTTTAGCCAGTGAACTTTGGTGGTGACGGGTGACATGCCGTGAATAAGTGGTCGAAATAGTACAGTAACGGCCATCCTTATCGCCCTGAATCGAAGTACCACAACTTTCGAGGTGAGCGTTCCATCCTGCCACCAGCACCATGAAATTTAGTTGCTCCAGCCCTAGATATATAGAGCCTCGTTCGACAAATCCTGGACGATTTCAATGAATCCCACTAAGTATGAGCAACAAAAACGAAGAGGCTGCCGTCGTGCTGATCACTGGATGCTCCACTGGCTTTGGGAGAGAGTTGGCTAAAGGCAAGCTCTCGTATCTTACCACTATTCTCGCGGTACCCAGATCTGATTCAGGCAAATTTGCGCGTAATTGCGACTGCACGTCGGCCAGAGTCACTTGACTCGCTGAAGGACCTTGGAGCAAAGACGCCGAAGCTCGACGTGACTGCACCCCCCGATGAACTGAAACAATTCGCCGCTGAGGCGCTGTCCCTATTGTACGTCCATTTCTCATCTCGTCTTCTCCTTACAGATCTTTGTTTCTCAAACTCTTTGAACACAGCGGCCAAGTGGATTATCTGATCAACAACGCGGGCTTCCTCCAAGGCGGCGCAATCGAGGAAAATACACACGAAGACTTTTTCGGCGTCGCAGGGTACGATCGTCAAGGGCAATGGCTGTGTCTCGCAGGCGCGGGCATATACTGCGCGAGTAAAGCCGCAGTGGATGCTCTTTCGGCGACTCGGGCTAGTGAGTTGAAGGGGTTCGGGATTCGTTCCGTTTCCATTCAGGTTGGTATCCCTCCTCGCTGATACCCGTCTCATTTCTCTGACACAATCTATGCGGGGGTAGCTTGGCACATTCAGGACCTCAGTCGCAGAGTCCGGCAACCTCAAAGTCGCGAAGGCGCGCATCGACGATAGTGGGTACGACGGCGCGCACGATTGGGTCGTCGGATTCAACAAACGCGCGGGGAAGGAGCAAGGTGATCCCGCGCTTGCCGCCGCCAAGATCATCGCGCTCATCTCGGACCCCGCGCGCACGACGCTCCCCGTGCGCCTCGCGCTTGGTGACGACGCTTATAGGTACGGGAAGGCGATCCACGAGAAGGAATTGGAGGAGCTGGAGAAATGGAAGGAAGTGACTACCGGGACGGACGTCGTGGAGAATTGAGATGCCGATAAACACTGAAGCTACGTAGACCTATGTACGAGGAAGTGCGATTAGCAAGAATGTTGGGCCACAAGAAGGAGCGGCGAATAGGACAACCATACATACACCCGTATGTTTTCCAATCCTCTGTCACAAAAAGTATAGAAAAACGAACCATGAGATTCGAGAGGGCGCGGGGGAAAAAAAGTGGTGCGATTGCCTAGGCCAATAACTCCTCCCAAGTTCCGAGATCGAAAATAGTCGGCAGCTCGTCCCATAATTTCCCGCGCGCCTCTTGATAACTTTCTTTGAGAGCGTCGAGGCATGTTGGACAGACTTCAATCTGCTCCCAATCGTCTGAATCCATGTCGACCAGTGGGTTCAGGGTATCTTCGTCCTCCAAGCCGTCCCCCATCCAGCGGAGGCGCTCCGCATCGCAATTGAATTCCAGGGTGATGGGACACGATTCTTCCCCTGCCTCGCGCGCCAAATACCGCAGGGCCGCGCGTTGGGCCACTTGGAGACGGGAATACCCAAGTATGCATTTCTTTCGATACTCCTTATCTTCAATCCGATTCCTTCCCTTGCCATCGACAATTGCGTCGAGATCGACTGCACGGCAAACCTCGTACATCACGGCGGGGAGGATTCGGCAGATGTTCATCTTCACGGCAAGGTTCAGTGCAGGGATCTGGTCCGAATAGTTGTCCCTATATCCTCGAGGAGTCTCTCGATCAGCCCATTCGTCCAGTGAGCTCGGGTACAGGTCGGAAAGTATCGACAGTGCTGTTTCGCGGAGGAGAGGAACATCGTATTTGTCGCTTAAGCGCAGGACGGAAGATAGTTCGGTGAACCCGGAAACCGGGCAGACTTTGCTATGTCGATCGTCTTCGTACGTGTAGAAAAAGCGAGAGATAAAGGGGCTTACTATGATCCATAGGTGTGAAGTGCTTTCAAAAAACGAGTGAAGTCCTGGTGTTTATCGTGTAGCTGCACAACAGGGCAGCCCTCGATTTCTTCCGTCCCTTCTGCAGGTTCAGGCTGCGGCAAAGAAAAAGTGTCTTGGAAAACTGTGGAGCGCGACGCTAAAAGGCCACGATACACGCGATACAGTGTGTTACCGGCCTGGAGAACGATTGTGCCATCGGGAAACCAGAAATTAGGGTCACGGACAAGTTCTGCGGGTGTGCTCATGACGGTTTGGGAAGAGAGGCAGATCTGTTTGCCGATCACCGTGATGCAAAATTGTGACACCCGTGTGACAGACCCCTCGCTCTTTCCATGACCACCATGCCACCGGTGAAAAGGCGACGCCAGGACGGTAGCGATCCCGACCTGGAACCAATCGAGCCCTTTCAATCTGATATATGGTCTGAGGATGGAAACATCATTCTCCAGGCTGAGAACACGCAGTTTCGAGTTTACAAAGGAACTCTCCGCAGCTCTTCCGAGGTGCTAAAGATCGCGATCGACAATACGTTCACTTTGTATGCGCGCGCTACTTTGCACTTTCGCGCGCGAGTTCGGAATTTCGCGCGACTTCGGCGTTAAGATTCCCTTATCGAGGGGCGGCACACAACCGGCATTCTTTGGCCGTGTCTCGGCACGGGCACTGTTTGACTACGGCCTCTGAGGGATCATGCCGGACATCGCGTCAAGGATATGACACACGCCCTCGAAAACAAGTTCGGGCATTCCTCGTGAGAGAACCTGCCGTGTGAGCCGACTCGCTCATGGCTCCAACTGCACCCAGAAGTTTGTATGTACATGTACTTAGAAAAAAAATCGGTGACTCAGAACTCGGGATCGTGCTCAAGTTTGGCTCAAGTCTAAGGGTATGCTTGATACCAGAATCTGCGGGTGAGTTGATGTTACTTTGCGAAACGGTGCATCTTTTTTTTGCCGCGACGAAACGACCCATGCCAAGCGAAAAAAAAAGGTTCCATCAAAGTTCCATATTGGGGTTGATACGCACGTGCTGGCGTAGTGCTTCCGAAACAAACAACACCAAGTACGTCCACAATTCGCCCTCCCCAAGCTCCCAGACATTGGATTCAGCAGAACCAGGGTCCCGGATATTCACTGTCATCCGGGGTCCTTGGCGCCGGAAATTCTCCCTAAGGACATCAAAGCCGCGCGCGAAAGTATGAAAGTCGCGCGCGAAAATCAGCTTCAAGTGCAAAAGTAGCGCGCGCAATGAGCAAAGTCGCGCGAAAATTGTGAGAAAGTCGCGCGCGATTGAAAAGTCGCGCGGATTATTAAATGTACGAAGTGAACGTCATATGTAGTAGTGTGTAAATTTGTATTTTTCCGCCCAAGTGTACGCCAGGGGAATGCTATTAGAGACTAAGATCAATCGAAGCGGGGCTTGAGGCATTCCTACGGAGGAGTTGTTGTGTTCAAAACACCACGGGAAAGCTTGAACGAGAGATCCATGAAAGCAGATGAATGTTCTGGTCAAGCCGGCACCGGACGGTAGGGCTATTACACAGGTGCAGCTGCCCTTTACCACAATTTCGCTTCCCTTCCTCCTTGGATTTCCTCCCCGAGTCCCCGTAGCGTGGAAAAGGACCTGGTAGCCAAATAAAATAAATAGCAAACCGGGAATGTTCGCGTTCGATTTTTCTCCGTCTCCCTGAAGGTCGGTTTTCCTCTCCACGTACTTATAGACACGCGGCTTTTCTCTCCCTGTCCCCGAACATCAGAGAAACGTTTAATGTTAACAGGAGAAAAACCGCCGGAACTACGCCGGAACGAGCAATGAAAAGCAAGGAACAATTGAAAAGGGTGATAAAAACAATGCGTGAGCATCGCTTACAGCTTCGCGAGTAGGACCATGCTCAGTGGCCTTCTTAATCCCTTTCTTCTCCCTTGTGTGGTCCCGCTTGGCTGATCTCCGGCGCGTCAAGCAATCACGTGAGGGTCCTCCGTCTGCCATCGTCGTCTCGCAGACCCGCCGTCGAAAGGCCGTGGGCACTCAACGAAGAGCCGTATGAACCCCAAAACCGAGACCCACTAGTGTTCCTCACCCCTATGGCTTGAAGACTGGCGAAATACTTGGATCTGGAACGGGTCTCTCGTCACGCCAAATTGCGGCCCCTTGGCTGTCCTAGAATCTGGGGGAAGACCGTACATGGCTAGCAACGGGCTTTTGTCTGTCCTTTGGCTGGGAGATACAGTGCTGTTTCGGATCATTGAAACGGTGGATCTCTGGATCGCGCTCCATGAGAGCATAGTAGACTTTGGCTGTGAATATGTGTGTGAGTATTTCCTTCTTACTGGAATGCATGCCTTGCTTGCCTTGCGCGGCGAATATACGGAAGTTTGGGACGGAATACACTTCTGTATATTCATCCTGCTTCTCCGTTTGCTTATTTATCTCTTTGTCTTTCGCTCATTAGCGTGTAGTATTTCAATCGTTACTAACTGAGATCTCGTCTAGATCACCTCAGACTGCTTCATCGCACAAGTCGTTTGGCCGCCCTGAAAAGACAGTCTTCAGTGAACAGTCTTGAGTGGGCAGGAAAAGTGAGTCTCAATCACTGATGCCCTTCCGATAGCCTTGCTAAGGATATCAAGGTCAAAACGCCACCCATGCCCCTCGTCGAGTCTAATTGTGAACTCCGCACGTTTTGGTCTGAACTCCGCACGTTTTGGTCCGCACTTCCGACACTCCCGAGTGACACCAGCCTCGCCGCCCAAGTCGGCGACGATGCATTCACAGCGTGGTACTGGCCATGGGGGATGGGGCATTATTGCGAGTCGATCCTACACCTCGGCCTCGAGACCCCGCCGCTGCGCAGATGCGACATACCACGCCATCCGAACCGCGGGACCGCGAATGCGCAGAGGAGGCGCAGATGGCGGTCGGCATTGATGCCAGTATTGGAAGAACCTATACAATGGACGGCGTACAGGTTAAGATCAAGAGACCTTGCCCTTGCTACCTCGGCGTCGCCTTTCGAGCAGCACCCAAGTGAGTATCTTCCCAGCCTTTGCGGTGTCTAGCTCCCTATGTCGTCTTTGCTGCTCATCACCATGGCTGACAATCACTTAATAGATATACAATCCGCCCGGATCCTTCGTCGGCTTTCATTGACGACGCCTCTAGCACCACAATCTCGTCATGTATGGGACATCGCCCACCCGTGCCGCGAACGCGCTCACCGACCGGACCGCGCGATCCAAGCGCACGAAGCGAGTCCTTCGGATTTTTGCAGAATCTCGCGGTTTATCGACAATGCCTCCAGCCGGTCAGCACACACAGCCTCGTCGTTTACTTCACGTCGACCGCCCGTGCCTCAAACGCGCTCACATACCGGAGAGGCGCCACTTTGCAACAATTGCGAACGCAAGTCTACCTTGTACGACGTGAGTATTGCGAGCTTCCATCCAGTGACCCTCTGCTACCCGTCCTTTCCTCCCCTTTCCTCCCCTGCCATCCCCTCCCCCCTCCTCTCTGTTTGCCGTTTCCACCGAAGCTAACAATCCAGCAGATGCCACCGCTTTTCGCCCAAGCCCTGTGACGCTCGTTAACGCTTCATCTCCATCTTATCGCCGTCCACCAGCAAACGCCTCCAGCCTAGCACCATCGGCCCCCTTCGTTAAGCGGATATCGGTCACCTGCGCAACGCCGTCGCAGTGTCGTTCCTCAAGCTCCTGAGTGCCCGGCCTAGTCGGCGAGGACGCGATGGAGCAACGGCCTTACGCTCTATACCCTTCGCACCAATACCGGCGGTGCAGCAAGACGCAAGCAAGCATCTGCGCACGATGCATATTCCAGTGATTCCTATATCCCGACTTCCGACGTCACGCTCTATATATTCCTCGCATCGATCGCAGTGGTGGAGAATCCCGAGCGCGCATTCGCCCGCGCATGAAGGATATGAGCGCCTCTTCGCGATCCCTCGACTCCCGCCGCTACGCACTGTATCCTTCGGCGACGCCGCGCACAAAAAGCCGAGCTGGAGACGGCGGCGGTGCATGCGCTGTCGCTGTGTGGATGTGCTTAAATGACACCGGGGCGGGCGCTGTGAAGCTGGCTTGGTGTCTGGTGTCACTTGATGGTGAACGATTTGTTACTAGCGGGTATGTATCTCCCGCCTCTTACCGAAGGCTTCTTCCCTTCTCCCTCACGTAGATATCCATGTCCCTCTTCTTCCTTTCCGCCCTCGTCGTCCTCTCCCGTCCCTCACTGTCCTCGCTTGCGTCCAATGCTGATTACCTATCCACAGATTCCAGCTCGTCGACGCAGGCCGGACTCTCAGCGTTTTTCGGAGGTGTCGCTATCTTGCCACGGACGGCTGGGGAGCAACGTCACCGCGCAGACGATCGTTGTCAGCGGGGTGAATGATCAGGAGCATGGGCCGAATACGTACCCCGCCGTCTGGATGCGCGTCTTCTCCCGGCGCTACACTATCGCCAGCTGTCTCATGCGAATCTCACCCAGCCCGCCCAGCTCCTCGGGCCCACCCTCGGGACGGCGCGTCGTGGATCAGTGCCAGGAAGCAGGCGGGCGGTCTGTGTGCAGCACATGCGTGCGGATGGGAGCTCGGATGTCTGAAGGCTTGGCGGTAGTTTGGAGAATCCAGAACTCGACGGGCGCGCGCCGCATGCACGTCGTCGTATCGTTACCGCGTCCACAAGCATAGCCATTGCATCGCACTGGAAAACATCTGCATCGAATTCGCGCAGAGTCGCCAGTGGCAGTGCTACCGCTGCGCCAGCGCCGGGCTCGGTGCTTCCTTACCATACTCCCCGCATGGCTGGACGGCGCGCGAACTTGCGTGAGCAGGAGCTCGACTGTCAGAAGGACTGGCATCGGCGGGGATTCCATACCTTCACGGGCGTGCATCGCATATTACCTCAGCTTGGGCACTGGGAAACGGCCCGCAATCGCACCCGGGAACCCGGGATACACTCTGCTGCGTACACCCCTCCCGCGCGTGAGCGCCGACCTCAGCCTTGCGAGGCTTCCCACCGCCCCGCGTGCTGGTACCGCCGGTCTCCTGGGTGCGTTGCTCCTTGTAACGAGGAGCCAGCTCGTCCAGCAGGGGTACCTGTACCGCGGCGTACTCACGGCGGAAGTAGAGACGCTCTTCCGAAGGCAGGGGCCCCATGCGTAATACGGCCGCAATGCTCCAGCCCGGGCGTAGGTGCCCGTATGCCCGTACGATCACAGCGCCCGCTCGCACTGCCGTCTCTACCGTCCAATGCGTCGCCTCCCTCTGTCTGTCAACTTCGGTCTTCATTTCCATCGTGGCGATACTTCGCCACCGTGCGGGTCGACTCTGTGACGACTTGTCGTTGCCGATCCCGTATTACTTGGCCCACGTTGCGGATACTGCCTCTCTTGCGTACACCGTTACGACCACCGCGTCGGGCTCTGGGAAGCAAAGCGCTGCGTTCTCCCCCCTCATCGCTCTTCTATCGCCTCCCGCCTCGATCTGTTTTCCCTGCACACCGTGCTTTGAGCAGTGTACTTCCACTGCCTTTTAGTCCATCCACGCTAGCTCGCTAGCATTCAGGGACATCGATAGGCAACTGTCCTGAGACCTCTGCATCAGCCTCCGGTGCCTTCGGAGCAGGAGCGGGCGTGAAGCGCAAGGGTTCGGGATAGACGGACTCCTGCTTGATAGACACGCTCGGCTCCCCCGATTTCGGTGGCATGGCGGGGAACTTTCGCGCGAAGAGGACGAGGTCGGCGAGTCCACATTACCGGCGGTATCGTGCCCTCCGCTGTCTATGCCCATTGCGGAGCCCCTGTCTTCGACATGCGTCGGACGCCGACTCCTCGGTCTCTTGCCGAGACCTCGGGGTATCGTGCACCGACGCAAAAAACATTCGAGCTACACCGTTCTTCGGAAGCGCACACACGGGCGAGAGGGCGGGCGGACAAAGGGAATCGTTGTCACTCTCGCTCTTTACCCCCGCGCACTTGAGTGACGGCGCGCGTGTGCTTCTCCTACCCAGGGGGATCTGTGCTCCCTCCTCTTGACGCCCACAAGCTGGACATCCGTTAATGCTCATAAGCCCAACTGCTATCGGCTGGCTTTTGGGGGGAAGCTGCACTTGTCTCCCTGACTGCGGCGTGAATCATGTCCCTACAAGAAACGAAACGAAACCTAAGTTTTTGTGGGACGTTGCATACCTTTATTCTGGACTCATCCCATGCTATCGTACCTCTCATTCTATAGTCTTTCGCTACCGAGATGCTTTTTAGTCGATTTCCATGTCCTACATCTTCATACTCGTAGTTCTGTCTTCCTCTTCCATGTTTTTTTTTTTCGATAGACTCCGGATCCGAATCTTCACGCCTAAGTAACTCTAACATGCCCTCCTCGCAGCCTCCTGGAGCACGGGCTGATAAGCGCCCAAGTTACAATAAGCGCCCGTGCCCAGCATGTTTATTTTTTGTTTGGTTTTGTGACTTGTCTGGGCTCACATTTTGTTCTGAGCATCCATCTGCTCAATCTCTCTTCTATCTACAGCGATGGCTACAGGAAGCAGCCCGTTGTCTTACCTTGACCTTGTGAACATCTGTGGCAACATGCGCGTCGGCCGACCCTCACCGATCCCAAATCTCGAGTTGGATTTTGAAGATCTCGCCCCCCTTTACCTGAGCGCAGCCTCTACGAGCCCTGCGATCGGTCTTTTACGTCCGCAGATAATCACGCTTCTCGGCGCCGAGAACCAACGCAGCGTCGCGAAAGGGGGCCCAGAAACCTGGACCGGTATCACGGACATCCCGGGCCTCCGCGCGCGCCGTATCGGGTTTCACGCGTCGCTCGACACGCCAGCGAAGCGTACGGCGGTGATGCGCGAGCTGTGCGAGCGCTGGCGCGACACGGGGCTTTTCCCCGATATTTTTGGCCCGAAGAAGTGGCGCGCAGAGATGTATCCTGTGTATAGCGATCCGTTTGGCGTGCACGACTATCCCGTCGAGGGAACAGATAGCGACGCGCTGAATTACGCGTTCGAGATGGAGAGGGCAGCGTGCGCGTTGTTTGGGATCGTTACCTATGGGGTGCATATGAACATGTATCAGGAAGGGGTAGACGCAAGTGGGGAACGCACCTTGAGGCTTTGGATCCCGACGCGTGCACGGACAAAATCGATGTATGTCTGGCGGTGTCATCAGCACCGCGCAAGTGCTGACTGTTCCAGGTGGCCCGGATACCTCGACAACACGGTGGCAGGAGGTATACCCGCCGGGATGGGTGTTTTTGAGTCTCTGGTCAAAGACTGCATAGAGGAAGCGAGCCTCACGGAAGACCTCGTCCGCAAACACGTCCGCGCGGTTGGTTGCATCAGCTATTTCTTCAGGTAACCTTTTTGGATGATCTGTGACCTGCTCGCGTTTGAATTGCGTTTAGGACCGCAAAGGGCTGGCTCCAGCCAGAAGTCGAGTGCGTCGAATGCCTTCGTCCGCGGCGAAGCTCACTTACGCGTTCAGGTACACCTTCGACATGGTCATCCCCGTCGGCGCCGACCCGACCCCTTTCGAACCAAAGCCCCTCGACGGGGAAGTAGAGCGCTTCGACGTGGGCCATCCGGAGCTTTTTATGCTGTTAGCTATCGACTGATCACTGTGCAGTTCGTGGACAAGGCGCAGGTTGAGCAGGACATGCGCGCGGGCCGCTTCAAGCCCAACTGCGCTCTCGGTGAGCGGTCTGCCGTTAGATGAATGCAATTAATTTCGCGTACAGTCCTCGTTGACTTATTCATCCGGCTTGGGTACATCACGCCCGACAACGAGTCCGATTTCCTGAAGATCGTGACTGGGCTGCACACGCAGTTTGAGTACGAGCAGTGGTAGATATCACACTCCCCAGGGACGGCGCACAGGGGAAGAAAGAGAAATGCAGGATTGAATTATGTATGCTGATTTAGGCTGATGTCATGAAAAGAAGAGAACTCGAGGTGAAAGTGCGATTTAGAATGTTCTGAATGAATGAATTACCTCCGATAGATAACCAGCCAGTAACGACCTCCGTTGAACGTGACACCCCGAATGCTTGGCCACCTAAATACCAGCTGCCAGTCATTTGGGAGACAAACATCGGTCGTGTGAGTCGCTGCAACAGCCAAATTTAATGACCATGGTCGTGGAATGAAAATCGCGCATCGAATGTCTTCAGCACCTGTCTCCTGTTGCAACAACCCGTCCCTTTTCGACCACAAATTGCCCACCGAACGAGTACCGCGTCCGTGCTAACTGCCCACTGTCTGGCACTAATTTTACTCGCCGCCACGCCGGGTGGCTGCCAAATCGGAACGCACAGGACCCACTCGCACTATTATGTAATAACGTTGAGCTAATGTACGTCTCCTGCGGGCTCGGTGCGGCGTTCACCCACTCCTTTTCGCCTCTTCGTCCACCATCCAAACCCAAACCCACCATTGCAAGCACCACCTCATGGTCTTCAGCGGCGTCGTAAAACTGTTCCAAAATGTCTACGTCCTCACCTGGGACGTCTGCCTCACACTCGCGAACGCCCTCGCGCCGAATAGGAAGGTTGGGGCTGTCGTTGGCAAGGGCTGTCCCGGTGCGGGGGGGAATTGGCCTGAGTTCGTTCCGCCCGGGGAAGGCGACAGTAGGAGTTGTTGCCCTGCGTTGGATGCATTGGCGAATCACGGTCAGACTTATTCCATCAACGTATTTGGCTGGACAGGAGGCTGATTATTTTACTCGCAGGGATACTTCCCCATGGTTTGGTTTTTTCTTGCGTGAATCTTGCGCTGAAAACTAATGTGTTTTTTGTGGGATTAGACGGGAAGAACATCAAGTTCACGGATATAACAAAGACGGTGCAGGAGACGTACAACTTCGCGCCGACGTTTTGTCTGTTTGTGCCACGGTTCAGAACTATTCGTGTGTTTTTCAAGCGTGATCTAGAACATAGAGTTAGGGGGGGTGAAGTTGACAATGAAGCGCCGCGAGTCTTTTAACAAGAAGAGAAAATGCTGCTAGGGGGTTGAGCTTGTTCTTGAATAAAAGGGTTTCAAGAAGACACACAGACATTCAGTACATTGACAGTCACCACAGATCGTAGAGTGGCCCCTACCGTGGTCAACCAAGTCGCGCGCAAATGGTGGTGGTGGTTCAGGTACGCACCAATACACGGTCGTCGCACATGCACGACGCCAGCGAGGTGCAATTTCGCACCAAATCCGAGTACGCTGCGGCCGCAGGTACGAGATGAACGAGGCCGACAGAGCTAAGAGGAGTTTCAAATAAAGAAACACGTTCGAAAATTGGACGCACGTTGGCTAACGTCTGGTACTTGGGTTATGTGTTTTGAGAACGTGGGCACACTCGGAGGTAGGGACACCACAATCCCGGACAGCGGATGACTCGATACCGTGCCTCGGCTCGCATCGAGTCGCTCTGTAATTTCTGCGCGCCGGATTCGCGTGTACTCCAAGGATAAAGCGCATCCTAAGTTAAGCTAGCGCTAGTTAAGATTGGCATGATCCAGAGTGGATTCCAGTAACCCACCCACGCACCAGGACCAGGACCAAGGCACACGCTGAACCACGGGTCCGCGCATGGATAAAATCAATGTCGGACAAGCATAGAACCCCGCGATATATGCAAGTGAAAACGAGCGAATGACAACAAGCAAAGCACCTCCGCCCACCTTCGTTCACAACAGCAGCAGGTGCTCCCCTAGAATGCAAGGTGGTAGGTAGATGATCTGAATCCGCGCCATCTGGGGCCCATGCGCAAGTCAAAGTGTTCGCTCTGCGATTCAAGGTCCACGCGGGCAGCAGCACACCGTGCAAGATGTGGAAAGTGCGCTCCGGCGGCTTGATCTGGGTATGCACCACAGATTACGCCGACTCATTGAGCCAACGCGTCTTCAAAGGGAAACGGCGATGGACTCATTGAGTACGAGGGATCCAAGGCTACACCACCGCGGTGTGATGAGGTGATTTAGACAAGTTTTTTTAGAGCCCACACATGCACAGCTGTGAAGAATATGATTCAAAGAGGAAAAAACCCGAGATACCAGACTGTAGACACGCACCAGTCCGCTCCAATTTCCAAAAACTGCCGTTGCCTGCCATATCGCGCACGGGGAGCGCAGAGCGCGTCCAGGATAGTCTTCAGACGAGACCGAAGCTATGTGCTGAACGTCCGAGGCTAAAAAGCGCGATAACACTAGAACTACAAGGTGGAGGAACTTGGAGACAAAGTCAGCAAACCCTGATTTCCCTGGTAGCACTCTGGAGCACTCTGGGAGTGCTACAGGGCGCTACAGAGCAAAAGCCCCTTACTATGGCTGTACAGGCACTATGAGACACTATGAGACGCTCTGTAGCGCTCTGTAGCGCTCCATAAGCTGCCGTAGCACGAAAAAATCGGGATTTGCTGATTTTGAAAGAGGGAATGATCTGATCTTGAACACTGCCACCCGCCCTCTTCGCTTTCACCACTAACCTCGCATTCACTCTACTACCCCTCGGCCGCATATCCCAGCCTCAGTTTCTACACTCAATACACGGAGGCCATTTCAACGCTGATTCCACCTCCGTCGCAGATCACGATCTATGAAATGGCGTCCGAGGTGATCACGAATGCAAGCCTGCTGCGCTCTTTCGTGTCGTCCGAGTCATCCGGGGACGCCATGGACAAGGCGCTCATGAGCCCCACGAAGCCGTCCATCTCGCGGAACACGTCCTTTGTGGCGCCCAGTGCGTCTTGGGTCATGATGCGCTGGATTTCCGCGAGTGTCTATTCTTTTTAGCGCGAGTCGAGAGTAAAAGAACTAGGCCACACCTCAATCCTCTCCTTGGTGCTCTCCGCCAACTTTAACCTGTCCGCCAATATCCTCATGAGCTCAATCAACACATCCCGCGCAAAATCCTCGGGGTCGAGCTCCTCTTCGTCCGACCGTCGGGGATGGACGGGGTGGCGATGGGGTTGATTACGGCGGAGCGCGGGGACGATTCGAAGCGCAGACGCAGCGGAGTGAGCAGCGTGCGGAACATGCTTGCTCGCTGGCTGGCTGTGACGAGACGGGGGGCGGTTACTTGATGGCCCGTATCTAAGAGTCGAGAGTGTTTCAGATTGCTTAGTCAGTTTCAATCACAGACTGTCCTGCTCTTTCTACCAGACATGGCGCTTCTTCGTTCGTCTGCGGGTCATGGCTCGACTGGCCTGACATCTCCGCCGCCTTGCGCTTCGACCACGACCACTCCGCCCAACGACACCCACCATTGAAACGTCTCCCTCATCGCCCCCGTCGCCTCATCCACGACAACATCCCGCATCCGTCCCTCATCGCGTTGCCCAAGCCGTCTCCCCCGCAACTCGGAGACACTTAAGGTGCGCCGCCTGCTCCCACCACACGGCCTCAGCTAATCCCTCCCCTCCCAGCCGCGCAAGCTCTGATGGCCTTATGCCCAGCCTCCACCAGACGCGCTCGGCGCCGATTCCCGCCCCGGCTGGCCCTAGCTTCCCCAGCACTGGACAGACCCGAGGTGCGCCGTCATCCCTTTTGCCTGCGTCGCCCTACTGATGATCCTCTCCGGCCAGCCCTTTTCCTCTCGTGGCTTGCACTTCCGCTGAAGCCCGAAATACGCGCGGCAATCGATGCCCCCATCGCCCGCATCCGCCTCCAACAGCGTGCTTCCCACTGGACAACGTACAACTCGCCCGCAAGCAACGACAGGCAAGGGATTGCGTGGGGAGAAGTTTCGAAAGGTGCGTTCTCTTACTTTTCCCCTCTGTCTACCCTTCTTTCTTCCTCAGGGAGACTAACCAATCCACGACGCAGGCCCTCCCTTCGTGCGCTCCAACCGCGCCTCTCAATATCTATTTCCAAGCCCCGCCGTCGACGTCCTCGCCTCCTCGAACGCGTCCCAATCCACGTCTCCCCGCTGCTGTTCCGACTCAGCACCCCGCCCTGCAAAACCACCGCGTCGGGAATGTCGAGGCGGAGAAGCTCTCGCATGAACCCCCGGTGCGCCGCGCATTCCTTTTTTTACTCCGCTGATACCACCCTCCTCCCAGTCTCACCGACGAAGTATCCCGCATCGCGAGCCCCTCCATTCCCGCGCACTCAAACACCTGCAGGCGGACACGAACGGGGACAAGGCAAGTTGCGGCGCGTTTCTCTCGGCGTAGGGATCGGAGGGGACTGGCAATAAAGGTGCGTGTTCCTCCTCGACATCGCGTCCTTTCTGACAATCCGATTGAATTCCAGCAACTGCGTGAATTCCCGAAGAGGAGAACTACCAGCCCCATAGAACTGGGTGATGATCTGGTCGTATCCCATGATCCATGCTCGGATCCCCTCGCTGCTGCTGATGGACCTCTGCAGCTGGAAGTTCCATCAACTACACGGTGATATTGACACCGCGCGTCTCCGCCGCTGCCCGTCGCTCGATGCCCGGTCTCAACTCACTCGCGTCCGTTGATGCCCGAGTCCCGCCGGACGGATATGGGCAGATGCTGCATATCGTGGTTGCTGGTTCGTTGTCGTCCCGTCGTTCCTTATCTGTTGCTGACCTTGCTTCCAAAGCGCCGTGCCGAGTTCACGCAGAACGCGTGGACGTGGCCTACGGGGTGCGTTGCGGCCAAATGGATCGTCCCTGATACCTTTCAGCGCGGCCGCTCGCGTCTCCCGAGACGCGGGCCTCGGAACTCGCGCTCACGCGTAGAACGCGAGACGGCGAGGGCAATACGTACGTGTGTCGCCTTTGATTCCGTTTCATTCCCAATCGCTTATGATTTTTTCAAGGCGCGCCGCTTCAATGCTGAAGGAGAGCTGCGCCAAATTTTTAATCGCCAAATGGGGTGCGTACCTCTTAAATTCACAATCAGAGCGTTTCTGGAGATCGTAGCGCATGTCGCAGACGAATACTGGTGGCGCCTTGGTACGTTTCCACTTGCTACCCGTGCTGTTCGTCGCTCATGCAGCGGCATCGAAACTTCCAGTCCTCAACGTGCCTCCCATGCTGGAGAACCAGCCAGGTAATTCGAATTAAAACACGACGCATCCTCCGAGTCCCTGATGCGTTATCTTACCCACAATTTCGGACTACACTACCCCTTCCTGTCCGTACTACCTTGAATGAATCATTTTCGTTCTGTATCTCTGTTGAATGTATCAGCAACGCAGCAACGTGCACCCCGGAATTGCACACTTTTCAGTTCAGTTAACCGCTCTCTGAATAGAAAGAATGTGTTTGAATCAACGTCAGATCTGCGTATCTGTAATCTAATCTCGTTAACGACTATGCAAAAGGGTACAGGTTCAAACAGGAGAATCTCAGGATTGAACCAGACCGTGCGGTTCAATCTGTTCGATATAGGAAGCCACGCTTGGACAGAAATAAGTGAAATCGACTTCAATTGCGAGCCCTATGGGCAAAAAAAAAACCGAACTACTCGAGCGGAGGAAAGATTCGGGTTTTGAAACGGTTGGACTTGGGCCAGTGCGTCAGAGATATGAGGAGACCGTACTGAATTGACAAGAAACAGCATATATGCAAGGCGCCGAGCACAATGGTCTGAAGCAAGCCAGTCAACAAGTCGATAGATTTGGAATTTATGCCGTGCACCTTGCGTGGACCACAGTTCAGGCTTTGAATGGCTTCGAGTCCGTCGCAATCGAGGGATCGGGGAGGCTGGTTTTCGATACAACGGCGAACTAAACGCGCATTTGCGCAGAAAGAATAAACAGATAGTTGAAACTTGAAGTAAGATCCAACCAATCGTGGTTGAAAATCTTGAAGACTTCAAAGTCCTGACTCGGAGCCTCCAACTACAAAGGAAGAAAGGTAAAATTCACAAGTCCATCGTGGACTTAATGCATTTTTGCCTTTCAGGCTTCAGAAGCGCTGCTCAAAGGCAAAAATTTGATTGCGACTTGCGGCACTGCGAAAAAATGGGTCAGTAAAATTCAACGAGATCCCAGGCACCGGGACACTCACGTCGTACCTGCGATGATTCAATCCAAGTTGAAATCTGACGACTGTCAACCACGAAAATGCGAGAAGGCGGAGTCCGGACACGAATGCGGTAGAAGTGACACTCACCCCGGATAATTGCGGTTGAATGAATCTGGGAGATGCTGGCCACTGGGCTCAAGGCATGGTACCGGGTGTCCTTTTAATTTGTCGGTAAAAAGGACTGACTTGACGGAATTGAAGGGGTTCAAAACGGAGATCCGAGCCTGGTGTACTTCGGACTGGCAACCAGCGAGTGAGTTGGAATTATTCACATCTCGGATGTCTTGAGAGGAAAGCAAGCTACATTCATCCTGACTTGCACGAGATGTGAGCCACAGGACTGACTTGACGGAATTGAAGGGGTTTAAAACGGAGATCCGAGCCTGGTGTACTTCGGACTGGCAACCAGCGAGTGAGTTGGAATTATTCACATCTCGGATGTCTTGAGAGGAAAGCAAGCTACTACATTCATCCTGAGTTGCACGAGATGTGAGCCACAGGACAACGGAAATGGAAGACGAACGCGGTCCGACTTTGGCAGGCGTAGATTAGATAAGCGTTCAGCCGCAGCCTGTACATGTGAAGCGCCTTGCATCGTCGTAGATGCCCTGAGAATAGTCCACACGGCTGAGAGAGCTCCGAGATAGAAATTTGGGCCATTCCTTCAGGTCAGACTGCGTGTATTCGAGACATCGCGCTGTATATCGAAATCTCGAACCGTTGTGGACCAAGAGTGAGCCGGTGGGAATGGGGCAAGCATCCTCGAGAATCTTCAAGCCCAAAATACCGGGACGAAGCGAGTCTGAATCAGCCATCAAGGACGAGTAAACCTGTATGTCGCGTGGTCAGTCCAGATTCAACACTTGCAATTTACATTGCAATTTACCAACCATCTGCCAGAGCCCTTGAAACCTTGAGCGAGCCCTTGTATCTGACCTATCGCTGAATTGATTGAAATAAAAGCTGGATCATGAGTCAGTGGAGATTGAGAAGAGCCGACCCGTGTGTTTGCACAGAGTCATCTGGAAGGAACATACATACGCAGTTGATATTAATATGCCGCCGCTCTACTTGACCTCGAATAGCCAGTGGAGCAGTCCAGTTGCGGTAGGGGTGTCAGAGTTATTGAATGCAGAGACCTGTGATTTGAGCCAAGCGTTTTGTCAAAGAAAGAGCCGTACTGTGCCATGACCGCGTTGCGCGCAGCGAAATGGTGATGATGATTCACGTCCAAGATCGCATGGGAAGATGATGCGGCCTGATTTGATGATGTCGGCGAGTGCCGTGGTTTCAGGGATTGAGCAAAGAAATGGAGACAATGTTAAGGTAATCTTGAGAGAGAGCATGTGGAGTATCAGATAGGCTGCGAAGTTATGGTAATAATTGCTCACATACCGATGCCGGAACGGACATCGAGACAATCGAACAGACAGAAGATTGCTAGAGCCAGCTGAACTTTTACATACGGAAATCAAGGGGCGAAATCAGGAAGGAGATTTTAGCCGGATTTTCAACCCTGCAAAATGAGCGGCGATCAGGGCGCTACAATAATAGGAATAACAAGTGTAGCGCGCTGTCGCGGCAGAGCCCACTAACTGTCCCAGATACGGTGTAGATATTATCATATTGCACACCCAGAAAACCTTGTCCCCTTCTCACAAGACAGTATGAAGTGCCACAATAGAGACCGAACAAAGTGTCTCATAAGTCAGGACAAAGTGACTGGAACGAGAGACCTGCATAGTCTTCAAGTTCGTCATTACAACATTGCCTCACGAGCTCAAGCGAAGGTACTCAGGGTGACACCGACTGCATTGGGTATGCCACAGTAGATAAGCGAGATAAAGGATGGGTTGAGTTATCTGTCCTAACCGAGAGCCTCTTCAGATAAATGTTTCTGGCCATCTCCGAGATAGCCGACAATACTCTCACGGTTTGAAAGTTGCCGTGAATTTTGTAGCATACTGGGTTTCCTCAACATTGTATTGCACAGATGTCAGAGGTGCAGTGAAAGCCCTACTCATTGTGAATGAAATCAATGAATCATTCAGTGGTATAACACAGGGGGCATAATGCTCCGCTTATGGATCCATAAGCGACAGTGGTTTAGGTTCCGCTGTTGTCTCGCTGATGACAGGTTAGTTGCAGGCTTCTTTGTTGCCACTGCAAACCTGTGCCTGATTCGCTGTCAAGGGCCCCAAGGCTGGACGCCACGAGGCAACAATGGGGATAAGCGCAACATAAGCGCAACATAAACCACTGTCGCTTATGAGTTCATAAGCGGAGGGTCATGCCTCTTGTGTTATAAAGCCGTTACTGCGCGGGATATCCAATATCCTAGGGATTCACAGGTATTCACTTCTATTGAATAATGTAGGGGTAGAGAACAGGCACTTTCATCTCACAGTGGTTTGGAAGTGGATCGGCTGTTGTTTTTTCCACAGTATGATTTCACTGCATTGAAAGCTGCGAAATTGTAAGTGGACAAGCCATGTGCTTAGTGATGCCCAGGGCCTGGCTTGGCCTGAAAGCCAGGGCTTGGGCTTGGCTTAGGCGGGCTTGGGCTTGAGATTCTTCAGGCCCGAGCCCAAGCCCGCCACTAGGGCTTGGCCTGGCCTGGCTTGGGCTCAGGCCAGGGCTTGAGTACTGCAATTTTTTCTTGCATGCTAGGTACACATAGATATGCTGTGTTCGTACCAAACACTTTATATAAGACAGACCACTCACTCGGAGACATTTCTTCAGTTTGAGGTGAGTTCTGACCATGTTTGTCTCATTCGGGGTCGGACCGGGGACTTCGTGCCAAATGACTGATTCGAAACCGTCCCAGTATCTGCACTAAAGGGACTCCCGTGCATCGAAGCCTAGAGAGTGACGAGGAGAATTTTGCCATTCAAATGAGTGACGAGGAGAATTTTGCCATTCAAATGTGAGCATACCATTGTTTTACCCCCAGTACCCAGGCCAGGGCTTGCGGGCTTGGCTTGGCTTACGATTTCTCAAGCCCGAGCCCTAGGCCCGGCCGAAGCCCGAGGGCGGGCTTGGCTTGGCTCGGGCCTGAGCGGGCTTGGCTTGAGGGCTCGGGCTTCAGGCCAAGCCTTGGGCATCACTACATGTGCTTTCAAAGAAATGAAGTGGATGCCCCGAGACACGACTCAAGACGCAACTCGTCGAATCGAGACTCCAACTTGACTCCAACGAGACCTGAGCTAGATTAACCGTTCTTTAACGAGATGGTCCTTAAGCTGTGCATTTACTCCATTCAGATCCATCCCCATTGTGCGCTCTCTGCTCTCGCTGTGGAAGCGCAGGCCTGCGCAGGCGACTCTACTCCATTTGCAGAGGTACACGGGGGCTTGATGGGGTCCTGCCACTGCTTCTTTTTCACTGCGCGTCTACGCAAGCTCTGCCGAATCCACGCAATGTCCAACCATGCCATTATTGCCCGCTCCCCCCGTTTCAACCGAGCAGCTGACCGTCCGCAGGATCAAACCCCATCGCAAAGGTGAAGAAACTGCCCCGACCCACAGGAGATCAGCCTGGCGTTCTCAAACGGGTTGTACAACATCTGACCATTTACGCAGTTGAACGCAGCACCGATCGCGCAGTTTCCCCGAAGATTTGCCAGCATAAAAGGAAGACCTGGTCAAATTCCCGCATCACTGTCCCTCGTCGTGTGCCCTCCCGTTGCCAACCAAGCCTTCAATCTCCTGCCTTGGATCTCGTCGTCGCAACAAAGCACCAACCGTTCTAGCTATTGACACATCTCTTTTCTCTTGCTCATTTCAACATCTCAACCATGCCTCAATCGTCAAATTCTGCTGGTGATGTCCTCTCAAATGGTGTTTCATCCTGGCAATTCCAACCTGGCTCAAAACATCGCCGAAAACTACCCAATCACAACCCGCCGTACCTTCGTTTTGAGACAATTCAATGCCCTCAAATGAAGATGTTGTTCGGGTGATACCTTGGCGAACTTGGGTTAATTCGGAATACAGCGGTTCATTTATGTTTACGTTGACTTGCAGACACTGCCAGCCAACTGTCTTTTTCTCTCGTTGCCGTAGGACAAGAAAATAAAAATAAAAACAAGCCCGCGCTGCCATCGGGCTATTTCCTCTCGTCTGGTCAACTCCCAGAGTATCACCCACTCACATCCCCATTGTTCACTGAGATCACAATGTGTTCTCAAATTTGTATCCACTACTATCTCACTATTCCCTTGCGCAACTTAATAAACTTTCATGGAACTTCTCCGTGGTTGAGAATCCCGGCCAGGCGTACCTAACTGCCGGAGCGAAGCGGCGGCAGGTCTTGTTGTTCTAAGTCTCCATGGCAGACCCGAGACCTTGGCCCTGGGTTAAAATTCACGTGGAATCAGTAGGATGCAGATGCGAACAGGTGATGCGATGATCGGTCAACAAAGTTGGCGGACAAATCAAAGAAAGATCAGATGATCAATCAAAATGAATCATTACAGCCAAAAGTTGTGGCGAGGGGCGTTTTTAGGGCACCCCAAGACCCACTAACTAAAGTTAGTGGGCATAAATGCACACTTCCTTGAGATGGCCGAGGTGATTGGTCGGCGACGCTTGGGTATGAGCGGGGAAGACATACGATGAAGTTGCAAAGAGCGCGGAATTGGACGGACCGAGGGAATGGGGGATCTTGATCGAACCCGGGAACTGAGGGATTGCAGTCTGGGATAAAGTATAATTACAGTGGGGTGTTCAGCACGGCGGCCGAATCGATGACCATGTAAGTGGGAGAGCTTACCGTAACCTCATACCAGCTCGAATGTACGTATTGTGGCTACAGACGTTTGATGGACGTCTTGGGAGAGTGGACCAGGGTGAGTTCAACCGACATATTGAGATCACGCATTCGAAAGGCCCGGGCGATGGTTTGGAAGCGAACGAGGCTGATTTGAAAGGCTGAATTGAATATACATGGGGAACCGGATGAATCACACAGCGACAACTGGCCTGCAGATATTGGTGCGTCGTGTTGCTGGACACCGATGACCGAAAAGCCCGAGCGGGCAACTTGGTCAAAAGAAACGAGCGCGAAAGCTTCACGACAGCAGTCAATGAGTATCTGAAACGATGACCGACTTGTCATACCTGGAAAGAAATGTGCATGTATTCAAGATTTGGGAGTCGGGGATATCCGGCATAAGTTGGTGCTTCCAACGTCGTCTTGGTGTCAGTGGATGTAAACTTGAAAGAAAGAAAGAGAAGAGTATGAATAGGTGTGGATTTGTGCGAAGCTATCAGCCTACTTATGTACCTCGATGACAACGTTGAAGCTTGTGGGGTTGAAGGGGGAGTTTACCGAGAAAGGTTATGGCCGCAGACAAAACAAACGGGCCCGTGGAAGAACTGAAGAGGGGGCGTGGTTCTGGATGAGTCTGGCAGAATGCTCATGGAAGTCGATAGCACGAATGCATGACTACTTGGACTGGAAAGGAAACCCAAAGTCGAAAGAATTGCATCGGCGTTGCGGTTCCGAGATGACCGATGAAAGTACTCGGTGGCGGGGCCAGTGGTCAATACTTCGGCAGGGATTAACTCGATTCAGCAAATAGGTGTCAAGAGCAGCAAGGATAATGGCATAACTGGGTGCAAATTCAATCTATGGTCAATATTGCGAAGATGTATGGCCGAGAAGCCCGGTGTCGTGTTGAAAAGCGTTGAGCTCGCAAGAATGGCTGATTACGGGCCCGGGGTAGGTTATGATAAGCAGAGGATGTTCACAACTGGCGATGGGACTCACATAACCGCGAAGAAAAGCCGCGTATATCCCGGGTTTTGACTGAGATCCGCCGAAAGTCGTGCCGCCGATTGTGATATCAGATGAGCGAGGTGGAAGAGAAAAGAAGAGCAACAACAGCGGTCAATCTAATGAGATGGATGTCGTCCGATCTCGAATGGATATTGGAGTTGAACCTGAATCATCGAGTAGCAGTCAGTGTAACTTGACAAGTTCAAGTTACACGAGCGGTCGATACTTCTTGAACTTACAATACTCCAAGGACAGAAAGCTGGACATATGGGAGGAGTTAGAGACAGTGTGATACAACCAAGAGAGTCGGATAAGCAGCAGATCAAGGTAAAGCAAAATAAAATTGACCCAGGCGTGCATTCTGATTTATGACTTGTTTGTGGCGGAGACGGAGAAAATCTGGGCAACAGAGATCAAAATTTGGAATCTGAAAAGGCTGGAAATCAATAGGAGAATATGGTACATGTTCCTAAAGATCCCATATGTACCTTCGAACGAGTGCGGAGTAATGTAAGATTCGAACTTGTTCCGGACATTATGCGTCAGCAGCGATCAGAGTCTGCGGTGATGACGGGTGAGGGACTGTCGAGGATGGGTGCAGATTTGTCCGAAAACATCAGAAGTGGGAAGAATGATTGATTGCACACCTTTAATTCAAGACCGCATATATCCAGACTGTTTAACGACGCCGAGATGCCCGAAGGTACGGTTGAACACGATGAATGGAGCGTTCGCGGCAACGGAAGTGAACGTGAGCCTGGGAAGTGCGAGATTGACGGTCCTACTATTTCGATGAAGCATATCTGGCCAAGAGATGCGCGTATATTGATGTTTTGGATCGGGCTGAGATGCCCGAGAGCAAAGTGAGGCCAGCGATGTGCTCCTGCACTGGGCTGCTTTCGATCAGTTGAGTGGCAAATGAGTAGTACATCAGGTCAGCAGTGGGTATACATGGCCCCTAGGAGATCATGCAAAGCCAGACTTCGGGTTGAACAAAGAATTGAACCAACCACTCGCCCTAGTTTTGAGAATCTGTCGGCTGAGAATGAAATGAAGATATATCAAGGACACACTAGCAGTTCAAGCAAAAGAACCAAACATTTTGCTGCAGTGGAGAATTGAGTTCAGCTAGGAGTAGAATTGGTGGAAAAGACGAGACAAGGACCCGACTTAAAATCCAACCGATCTTCAAGTGTCGAACCTGATTGGCATACTAGTTAAACATGAAGGGAAGATAAGTGCGCACTCGATGATTCGAAACCAAGGGTAGCAGCTAAGAACAGTCTATAGAGATGAAAATCGTTGTAATCCAACTTGAAGCGCACACCTAAGAGCGTGACCCAAAATTGAGTCAGGGATTCGCCGCAATACGATTTACCTACTAAGTCGGACAAGTGAGAACGAGCAGCTCAATATCGAATGGGCTGCAATCGAGAGTGCATCGGCTCGGAGGAAGAAACTTTCCCAGTTGAAACTAACCCAGCCTGTGGATTCGGCTCTAAGTGAATCACCAATTCCCCGGGGTATTGGAGTGGTGGGCAGGGCAGTTTTGAGATATAAGCAGGAAAACTCAATGAAAATTGCGAAGGTGAAGACTTATGGCAAGGGTACTGTGAACTGAGATGTTGGCACATGTCCTGGGAGAGAAGAGTGAGAACTGGATCGGAACCAAAAACCAGAAGCCATACTTTAGAACGAAAAAAAGGTACTGAGTTGAATGCACTGAGGATCTTCAAAGAGGTTTTGCCCGGTGAAATCGAGACATATCTATCATGTCAGAGAATGCGAAGTCACCGAATTGAACCGCCTGTGCTTACGGAAAGCTTACAGCGGACGGACACCAAGTTTATATCTAAGCCTGTAAACATGGCCAGTGGGTATCCGAAAGTAGGTGGGATGAAGCCAGGTGCAAAATAATGCGAGTATCATCGCAAATCAACCAAGAAATCCAGGATGTAGTCAGATTGTCCAAATTCGGAGGCATAGACCAGTGAGGAGAACGCGCCAGAGGAGTTGCATACAGTAGACTGAAAGTAGGCAGACGAATTGCAGACGAAGAGAAGTTGAAGAAAACCGAAGACTCACCGTGACGAGTAGCCAAGTTTGAGCCAAGCTGACAGTCAGCGCCACGACGGGGTTATGAACCTGATAGTATCAGTGAAGCTTGAGTATGTAGGAGAGATAGGAATAGTCGTATACAGCCCGATATAGCGCGGAAAGTCAGTTCCAACTTGCCGGCCGTGGTGACGGTGGTGGTTCTCGGACTCTCAGGTCGGTATATTAGACGACCTTCCGTTGATCTTCCGGAAGGGGAATCGCCTACCGAGTGGTTCGTCATAAATCGCAATTATAGACTGAGGCTCACGCATGGAAGCTATCCCCCGTCGGCAATGCGACCGATATCTTTGACGAACATCACCTGTTCAGCATGAGCGGTTCAGGGTTTCGAGATCCTATGGAAACCTACGTGTATTAGTATCATCATTTGACCGGTCGCCCGAAAGAACATGCGGTTCTTACCACAAGTTCAACCCAAATATACCGACAAGGACTTTGTGAGGCGCCGTACAGCCTACGAGGGGTTAGATATCGACGATGCACAGAAGGCCTGGTTAGCGAAAGTTTACCCAAACTCACATCGGTCGGGAGCGCTAATCAGGCAGGAGTTGATTCGTAGTGTGCGGCAAGGCCTGAGTTGAAGCAGATTCGAACCAGAAGACCAGGGATCTGCGAGAGGGACCCGTTTTCTGCGCCCAGTGGGAAATTAGACAGTCCAGTTGCGGTTCCGCGGGTTCAAATATCATGTTTCAAGTTTTGTAGAAATCGGCGGAAGTAAAATCAAACTAAACCCTTGGTAAACCATCGCGGCGCTGGCCTACGTGCCGCAAGCAGTTTCAACCGGGGCTCGGAGAGGTCGTATAACAATCTTGCTGGACAAATTTCTTGGGTCGTTCGGAATACGCAAGCAAGAACAGTCAACGGAGCAGCGGTGCAGAGAGACCACGAGTCTTCTAAATAAGAAGAGAGACTCCGACTGAAAATTTTTGAGGAATGCGCAAAGTTTAATACACCACTGCAGGTTGTAGTGGCAATTTCGGTCTCAACTCGAAAACACATCGTCCGCAAGGGTTTTGCGTGATAGAGGGCGAAAGAAGGCGCCGACTTCAACGGTGCGAAGGGGCGGGTCATAGTTCCGCTAGTAATCAGGTATAGGACAAGAGATCACGAAGAGACTTCCACACATTCTCCTTGCTGAAGCCGCATTGGCACTAGTACTAGTGGTTTTCCAGATGTGCAGAACACCGCACAGCAACCGCACAGCCAAGATCCGAGCAGGGGGAGGCGCAGTGAGCGGGCTCTTGCCGTGCTCCGGGGGAGCGGCAAAGCTTGAAGCCTGAAGTCTGAGGAACCCAGGAGTAGAAACTTCAATATCGACATGAATTGGGACATGAACGCAAGAAGCAAGAGAGATAATGCGGATCATTCGGGCCGGGCCATTGCTTGCTGATGCGTGGGCGTCGGCAATCTCCGGTCCACGCTCTGCTTTCAAAGCTCATGCCCGTTTACTGGGAGCGAGGAATCCACACCACCGGATGCAACGCTGGGCGATTTGTTTCCGTTCTCACATCTCTGCGGGCTTCTGGCGGCCGATTCTGGACAATTGGGAAGCTTCAAGCGACCCGCACGGGGATTCGTCACCCAAATCCAATCCAATTGTCACTCAAGCGACATTTATCGCAAGCCAACATCGAGTGTGAAGATTTTGTCTCAGTCCTATTTTACTCAAGCAATTCAACCTCACTCGCTGGGATTGAGCCCTCGCCTTCTTGATTACATTTTCTTCGCCCCAACGCTAGATATCGTGACACATAATATCTAGTGGCCTCGACGGATACAGAAAGGCTCAGTGGTGAAGCTAGGCACCCTCCCTTAGGCTTCAGCGCATTGACCTAGGTCAAGGGACTCCCGTTCGATTCGGGTCTGACCCGTTGTCTTTGACGTAAGTTTTTTCTTCTCAGTCGATCTTGGTTGGAGTTCTGACGTTACACATGTTTCATCGCTGTTTTGACCAGAGACACTAATTCAAGCGGATTACTGCCACCAAAGATTGGGAGATGCTGCTTCACGGAATGTGATGCACAGCGCCTACATCGACCTCGGCACTTACCATGCTCGGGCTCAACTTATCGGGAAGAAGTTGCTTCTGACGGTAGTCAACCATGTTTCTCTGAGCGCTGGCAACCCAAGCATAATTGAAGCGTTAGTTTCATTACAGCAAAACCAACTACACTTTTTGTCGTGCGCACAGATTCCCAATGACAAATTCAGCCACAGCTCTCTGATTCCGGCGTAGGATATCACTGCTCTCAAGAGGTCTGGCAAGGCTCGGTGGTTGATCTGCCGTGTTTCCGCCGACGACTCGTCTCCCGTTCGACTCGGGTTCTAGCCATGAATAGGTGGCGGTTGAGTTTTTCTTGCTTATCCTCCGCTGATTTCTCTCAGAAGTATCTCCGACTACAAAAGCAGGTCAAACTGCCGCATCCCTTCGACGAGATTGTTGCCGGTAAGACACTTTTGTTGTATCTGTTAAGTCCAAGACTGACGCTAGGGCTCCGCATTGTTCAAGCCTTAATCCGCACAGGAACTAGAACGGCTCGGTGATGCACGTAGTTGTCTTTCGTGCATAAAAACCTGTTCTCTGAGGAACATTCGTTCGAATCGGGGCTGAGCCATATGACCCCTAACTTGCATTTTTTCTTTGGTTTTGAACATTTTGTCTCGCAGCTGCGTTCCGAGAGTCCAGCCAGAATTTTGTTCCGTACGTTCTAATCCCTGCCTGCATCTTGAAGGTGTCACGTCCATCACAGTATATTGGCGATGGAGGTCATGTCTGCCGCAACGCTCAATCGAAATTCGAATCCTGGACAGGTCAAATCGAGCTTCCCGAGGGATATAGCAAGGCTCGGTGAGGAATTCTGATGCGGCGCATGAGTGCATCCCTGTTCGATTGGGGGGCCGATGCATGCGAAGAAGCGGATGGTTTTGTTCTACACGTTGTCTTGCAGCAGCGATGTTGGCAAGTTCTTGTCAGTTTGTTGTCGGCTCTTCGTTTCTTTCCTACATATGTATCTTCTGTGCAATGTTGAAATGCGATGTCCATTCTCGAGCAAATTTGTCCATCGACGACTGTGTATAGCCAATCGATGTTTCCTTCTTCTCCTTCGTCTCCGTTGCTTTGAGTACAAGAACTCAGCTCACGAGTTGCATGACTCCGAGAATAAAAAACCTCGGTTTGTTTTTTCTACGTCGTGGGCATATCCACGGGCGGATTCGAGCCGCCGCTGGCATCCCGAGGACTGTGCCGTTGACCGGATGATATCCAGAGGAACCAACAAGGACTTTGCTTCCTTGGTTCGAGTCTGTACCGCGTGTGAGTTATTGCGGATGCGCCCGGCGTGTTGAAATTTTGAAAGATTGCGTTGTTCAGACTGATTCTTGGCGTTGTTCCCATTCGCATTCAGGGCTCAATCCCTCTCACAACTTTCTTTCGACTTTTCGCTTTGGTTGAGCGACTGCCCGGTCTGGTCTTGTGTGCGCGTGATTGGTGTCGCGTGATCGCGTTTGGCGGTTGATCCGCTCGGCCGCCTAGCGCCTCTTCAGTTCTGCTCTACCAACTCGGATGGCATGGCCCAGCGTCCTACCACACAATGCTCGACCCTTATGTGTCCTACTTGCTGCTCACTCCGTTGCTGGAAGTGGGCTCAGCCGATAGCCAGAGCGAGACTCGGACTCTCGGAGACTGAAATCTGAATACTGGCTTATAAGGTGCGCTACAGCGGCGAGAGGTCTGTCAAGCTTGTATTTCTGTCTCCTGTGTGTCTCATTATGGTATATAGTACACCTCGATCCAGCCTTGTCCCCGTTCTCCGCTATTCTTGGCGCCATGAGCGGTGAGGAGCGGCGGCTGCTTGGAGTCGATTAGGACTGCAGTAACTTGAAGCTTCGCTCCGACCAGGACCTCCTTGTACTGTATGTGGATACCCGCAAGTCGCTTTACCAACTGCGACTTGTGAAGCGAGACGATCCGATTATTTGCTCCCGACACTCGCGGGCTCGCTCGTCAAGGACAAACTAAGCTGCACTGGTCCCGACCATGCAGCACTCCCCAGCCCCGTGCGGATGCGAGGGTCTTGTCTGGATTCGTCTGCATCTCCTCAGAGGCCAATTTCCACGCGTGCTGTGCTCCGCGTCACCGATACCAACGCCGCTACTTACAGCGCATTTCCAGTGCCTTGCAGGCCGCTGCTCGTCTGCCTTGCGCGCTGCGCTACGCTGAGCCCGTCGCCATGTACACGCTTCGTACTCACAGGCATCGTCTCGACGAAAGCGCCTGGGATCGCTCGTGGAATACCAGCTGCGGGCATGGGCGCTCGTGCGCGCGTGCGTAATCGGAGTCAGTAATCCGATGAGGACAAGAGAAGCGGACCTGGGGAAGGAGGTGGAGAATCCGACAGTATAATGAGAGCGCGCTGTCACGAGGGGTAAAGGTATGTGTTCTCCTCGAAGTGCGGACATGGCACTAATCCGTTTGGATCCAGTCTGCGCAAGATCGACTCCGGCGGAGGAAGACAAGAAGCTCAAGCGCTAGCTACAGAAGCCGCGTCAGTGTGAGTACTTTGCCATCCGCCCCTCTGGAGCGCCTTGGCTGACTCGTTTCACAGTCGATGTATGTATCCAAAATCGACGTGCAGACAGAATCATCGACTGTGTCGCCCCGACTTCCGCTGGCTCTCACCCTCGCCCTTCGCGCCCGAGTCCCTCACTCTTGCCCTGACTTGCTGTCTTGAAATCCCCTGCGCCTAGTCTTAAGGAATCTTTCGACCAAGACGCCCTCCGTCCCCTTTTGCTTTCTCGATCAGGGTGTTTCTATTAGGGCGCTCTGCGCTCCTGCACCCTCCGCTCCTGGCCCAATCCTCCCAATGTCATATGCACCTTCCTCCCCGTTGTCATCTCCTCACGCCGTCGCGCCCCGCCCCATCTTTTTAAGCGCAGTGTAGCCTTGGCATGGTCCGCGAGCCTTCTCGTCCTCCTCGACGTCATCCCGCCCAACGCAGTGGACGCCCCGTGCAGCGCACACCCAAGCGGCGTCCCCGCCACGATCACAGTAGCGCGACGGCTCGGGGGCATCGCGCTTGCCGATGCGCGCATACCGGAAAGGAAGCATTCTCCGCGCGGCGCTTGCTTCTCCGACTCCAGCACGTCGCTATAGGGCGTCGACTGCGCGCCTCCGCCCTCGGTCTACAGGATACCGCCACGGAGCACTACACGCACGGGGAGGATCCGTAAACGCTGCTCGTGCGCCGTCTGTATCTCCAGCCGGGGGAGATTACCACAGGCGCCGACCGCGCGGGCTCGATGTGTGGGGATCGGTGGGAAGTGCGCGTGCGAGAACGGGGGCGAGTGTGCGCGACAACGGGGGCGAGCACGAAGCACAGACGCGAGGAAGTACGCCGTCGTTGGACCCGATACGAAGAGATACTCGCGCTCCCCCCTTCGGACGTGAAGTGCGCTCTCAATCTGCGTAGATATGGGTGCGGGGAATTGCGTCGGGCACGTTACAGGGCGAAGAGGTATCCATGCTTTGCATGCAGGTCCGACTGGGGAATCGTGCTGCAGGACGCCTTCGATCTACTGGTACGGGGGTACCGTGCGCAAGGACTTCGGTACCAAAAGGACGATGCGCACACTCCCCCGTCTCCATGTCCGAGTCGTGGAGAATATGCTCAGGACCAGGCGGGGACGCTGGAAGCGAAGAAGCGCTCGCACTCCGGATACATCTTCGACTCGGGCAGAATGCGTACTTCGAGTGCACGGATCGGCCGTCGAGGGAGGCGTACATGCGGATCGGTTACACGATCTACGAAGCAGTCCTCGCGCGCCGCCCGCCTCTTTGCATGAAGGAGACCGCCACCGCGCGGCTAGCGCCCCCCACTCGATCCACCGGGACGTCAGTGCGCGCGCTCTGTCGGCAAGGCTACTGCGCGCTCGGGCCAATGCGACGCCGCCCCACTTTCGAGCGGGCGAGTGCGGGTGGAGACAGTAGAACGAGGATGTGTGCGCGCACCTGCTGGGAATATCGCTGCCGTGCGTCGAGTGCGCGCCCCTTTATTTGCGGGGATACCGGGGAGGGGGACTTCGAGCGCGAGAAGGGCTAGTCGGACGCACTGCAAACGACGACCCACCACACGCTCTGGCTGCATCTCCCAACCCCGGGGGATGTGTTGCAGCTTTCGACCGCCGAAGACGTCCGCTTCTCCGCCTGCAGCTTCGACGCAGGATGCGCGCCTCGAGTGCGCGGGCAGTGGGGCGCGGTTATCGGGGAGCACGTACGGGCTTCAGGGTGAGGCAGGCCCACCACCATACCGTTTCCTAGGCGGAATCTGCCCGAGAGTGCGTGTTCCGAGTGTTTGGCCCATCGTCAAGCAGGACGTACGGGGCGGCGACTACGCGCGCAAGGGGGAAGGCATCGGTCCCGAAACGAAGACGCGTGTCCCTCCGCCCGCATGTCCGAGTCGTGGTGCACGGACCGTACGACGAGGGCGTAGAGGAGAATCGGCCATGCGACGAAGCAATCCCCGTACGCCACCCGCCGCTCTGGATGAAGGAGATCGCCACCTCACGGCTAGCGCCCCCCACTCGATTCACCGGGGCCTTGGTGCGGTGGAGTGCCCGCGCTCGGTCTGCACGGGTAGTGGGGCCGATTTCCCGCACTCAGGCCCAGACGGGACTAACCTCGAGCGGGCGAGTGTGGGCGGAGGAGCATAACGGGATACCGGTGCGGGGCACTTCAGTCTTCGGGTGAGAAGGGCGAGTAGCGCACACCACCGCATGCTCCGCCTGTATGCATCTCGGGGTCAGGACGGATGCATACTTCGAGTGTGCGGACAGTGCACGCCCAGGCGCATCGAAGCAGTCAAGAAGCGATACCACGCGCACGCCGCCTCCCTGGCGCGGCTGACGGGTGCCAGTAATTCCCCGGTGCACCTACCTCTTCGACTGTACGCGCAGGAGTCGTTACTCATGGGACGAAGCTTGATAGACGCATTCGCCCACCTTGCGATGCACACGCTGGCGCCGGTCTGTCGGGGAGCATGTATGAGAGCGGTGTGCGCTGCAGAAGGTCGCACAGGAGCTATTATCAAGGCGGGAGGAGCACGGATGCGCTGCGGAAGACGGGGGACCGTGCGCCGGAGCGGCGTGTGGATCGATACTGCGGAAGTCTGTGGGACGCGCGGTGGAGGCGCGGAGGCGCGGCGAGCATCAACGAGCGTTCCTCCTACCAGCTTTCCTTATCCTCTCGAGTGCCTGGCGAGTCTCGTGTTGCGGGCGAGATGCATCGCGCGTTCTGCCAGACCACTGCAAGGGTGCGTGAGTGCGGGGTCTATGTGGCGCGGCTTCCTCCTTACTGGCCGAGAGCAAGATATCGAGAATTGCATCGCGTCCACTCGGTGGAGGAACGACGGTATGCGTCGGGCATCGCCGATCGGGCACGTGTAGACGCCGAAGCTGGTCCGTGGTCCCATTTTCCAGCCGGTCAGTGAACACGGTGCGCTGAAAGTGGACCGCAGCGGTGGCGGGAAGGTCAGACGGTCGCTCTGAACGATCACAGCGCGGGGATGCGTCCTTCTCTCCGTCCATGCCGGCCTGGTTTTCTACCACGCATGGGTGACCGTGGACTATGTATATCCTGGCGATGCGCAGACAACTTCCTTTTCATACTTTTTTCCAGTACAGATACTGCTCGCTCTTCCAAATTGAAAGCTCCAAATTGAAAGCATTCGTTTGTTCCTGTGTTCCTTGCCGTGAAAACACTTGAGATGGCGCTTCTTCGCCATCACTGTCAGCAAACTTAGCGCTTGAAGGGGGATGTAGCATTTCCCCGTTGAAGTTTCGTAGCATAGTATCAAATTCAAATATGGGGCGTGAATGGCGTTGGAAATCCAAGTCGGCGAACAGCCCTAGGCTCAGCGCTCAGTAGTTTAATCCGATATGGCCTTCTCGTGCTGCGTATCTGAGCTTGGGTAACACCCCTTGCCGTGGTATCAAAATGTCCATGTTTGCTTCCGTTTGACCGATGCGCGTCGCGCGTCTGGTCACGTTTCGGCGGCGGCTATCACACATCAGACGCGCATCTATTTCCTGGAATTGAAACGAGCGCCATCGCCAGCCTCTTGTCCTCTTCCTCCTCCACGTTTCATCTACTGGGAAGCAAAACGCAACCTCCGTCCGGAATTTTGGTCCTATTTACCCTGCTTTGATTAATTGGACGAATAAGCACGATTCACGAATTGGGCACGGACAACGGGCGCTCAGCCCTCGAATCCACGGCGCTACTTACACAAGCGCATCAACGCTGTATCCTCTGAAGCCACCGAATTTAATGTCAGCTCAGGAGAATACTGTAATCAAAATTGTAAAGCCGCGGTCGCTTGGGTGTCTGAAATTACTGGCCTCCGACTTTGCTCCGACTATCTGGTCAAGACTCAAAGCAAAGGGAGCTCCTTTATCACTATTCGTGATGAGGTCCGGTTCAAAGGGCGCAAAGAATTGTTGTCCTTATGTACAAAGTGAACTGGTGAGGCCCCAAGGGCGGTCAAGTGACCATCTTCCTGTCTATATCTCTCGCATGCTCAACTATGAACAGCGCATCGTGGGTGTAAATCTTCAACGTGCCGCTATCGTCGCACTACCTGGACGCAGAGCCTATAACGGCAACAGATCTTCCGCTTCTTGTGCCGACGCGGATAACTTTCTTTTTGCCCTCGACGGACCAGAAAGTCCAAATTACTTCCCCTCTCAAATTTCTCCCTCGCGCATTACGCCGCCAACTTCCATCTACAGGCAACAAACCCTCTATATCGGGCCCAGCTCTCTGCTACCGATTGTCCGCGGGATTTCCACAGCTTCAAACTCGTGGCGACGGCGTGCGGGCTTGACCTCCCTAATACAGCTCAACAGTATCGCGCTCGACACATAAGATATGCGACTTGAAAAACTTCCGTCTGCCTCAATGCCGGCTGTCTGTTCGCGTGGGACGGAACACCGGGTCCATACCGGTAACTATGCAGGGGGGCGTGCTTTCGCCACGACGACATGGCTATGTGAGCCGTATAAGATTCTGTGCTCCGAGAGTGCTGGATCCGGTAAGATCAAGCATAGGTAAGAGAAGCTCGCTATCATGAGGGAAGAGAACTCTGAGACGATCCAGATGTGCCACAATTTCTTTCGCTTCAACACTGCGCTCACCCCAAAGTAGGCGGACACATGGTGTCACCCTGACCACGGCACTTCAAACCCAACTCGACACCACAATGGGCGAGCTTTTGGCCGGATCCCTTGAGGGTGGGTGCCTCATTTTTTGCCAGAACGAATTTCTGATGACTTCTCCCGGTTCAGAGACCAATGAAGTCGACTTTGATGAAGACGATGAGCCTGGCGACGACCGTGAAGCTGCGTTTGAGGAGGAACTTGAGCGCCGTATCGAGGAAGAAGGGGACCCAGAATCAACCGAAGGGGACACAGAATCAACCGGGGACGACGACAATGAATACAACAAGGACGGCGACGATTACGATGACGGTGACGGTGACGGTGACGGTGACGAGGGAGTCGCAGGTGCAGGTGACGGGGATATTGCAGGTGCGTGCCCATTATATTCTTGGTATCCCTGAGTTGACGCTGCAGCAGGATTGACAGAGGTGGTGCCCGCGGTTTCTGTGGTCCCCGTCGTTGAAGTATTGCTCCCCGCCGCTTCGAGGTGTGTGCCCGCGTTCTGCCCAGTTTTTATCCTCATTTTCAACGGCCTTTATATAGCGCCCCGCAGGTCGGACATGAGCAGTGGAGCGGGGACGCAGAGGTGGTTGGAAACCGAGACGAAGCCATGCGCGATGAAGAAGCCGCCGAGTCTGCCGAAGTCAAAGGTGCGAGGTCCAAAAACACGCTTTGGTTTCCTCCTAATCTAACGCAGAATCGTTGGAGGCGCATCGCACCCGTGCGAGTCGACGCAAGAAGGATCCAGTCGTCTCTGCCCCGACGGCATCGAGGTGCGGCAACAATTCCTCGTGGCGTTGTGACGCAGCAACTAACTTCGACGCGCCATCGTAGTCATACCGCAGCCCCACCCGTAGGTTGTTTACCGTCCGATCCCCATTTGCCTGACTGGCGTGCTTCGTAGGAAATACTACTAACGAACGATACTTTGAACACCTATGGCCTCGCTTTCAATACGAGGTACAAGATCGATCTTTGTCTGCAGTCCGGCAAATTGCGGGTTTGGCTTGGCTGTTGACCAAGTCCTCGGCCATTTGCGGTCCACAGTGATCAAGGGAGGTTTAGTAAAGGCTGACTACGCTTGGAACTTGAAGCTAGGTGATGTTCCGCACACTGCCTACAGAAAACTCCCGCCAACGTACAAACTGGAGGATGAATTATTGTCAAGTCTCATCGCAGATCCGAATTCCGGAGTGAAGTCGAGCAAAGACCTTGCCCGAGCCGCCCGATGGGTAGACACAAACGAGTAACGGCCTGGTTTGAGTTAGTCCCCGTTTCTCGCCATATCGAACGACGCTAATTTCTGGGAAAGAACGACAATAAAATCATTTTGCCAGCAAAACCTCACCAAGGACACCCTGACCCCATACGCCACCGTGCGGCACTGGATGCATGTGTTCACCGCTCAGACGCTCCGAACTCCCCGGCCATACCGCATTCAGTGGAAATCACAGCGATTGATGCTTTTCGATGGCAAGGAGGTCGACATTGATCGGTATTTTGCCTTTGTGAGGCAGGGCTAGAGGAATTTGTTGAGAAGGAAGTTCTCTTTGGCATCTCTCTCGCATCTCTCTCGCGGACCTGTACATTGACTGTGATCCGGTCAAGCTACGCACGACCATGACCGATGGGCCGCTGCTAACCGGAGACTGCACTATCGCGCTGGATAATCCCGAGTCCAACAAATTCACTGCTGCCCTTTTTGCGGGCCGTTATCTCGCTCCTGACGGTGAAGCCAGCGGAAATTCAATTCAGATCGACCCCGCAAAGGGTGTCCAGTGGGTTGGCAAAAGCGGAAGAGCCATGCGCCGGCTCCATCCAATCTGGCACGTCACCCAAGGCCTGCCTGGAAGGGCGTCGGAAGAATCGCTCCTTTCGCAAAGTAACATTGATGTCGAGCTCGAGCATCATACATTGGGCTATCGGGCGGAATATCAGAAGACGAAACTCCTCAAGAACATTTTCCGCATGCTCGCGCCCCGTGTTTCCAAACTCCTTTACATTATGGTTCGCGTTGTTCGTCCAGTGGAACTGCTCGTGCTGCTGCAGCATGTTGTGGTTCCGCAGAAATGTGAACTGACGCTCCAGATCTACCGCAACCGAGTGTTCGTCTCCGAGGGACACGCCATGACCCCTCCTGCGATGTCCACAAGTCTGGGCAATTGGTTGGCGTCCGAGGATGGGATCGGGTTTCACATGGGCATTCGAGCATACCGGCAGTTTGCAGCGGCACTCAACGACAAATACCTTGGAGGACTGGCACAAAGTCCCGAGGCATTGGCTGGCGACCACCAGGCCGGGCGCTCGCGACAGGTTGGGGAGAAGAACTATGGCGTTCAACGTTGGAAGACAGACGCAGGCCTTGCGCGACGTATCTGCGTTCAGAAATCTTTCGACTGGCAAAAGATGATGGGTCTTAGACACTCCGACGATGTATGCACATGAGTAACCCCCACTATCCTTGAACTATCTCGAAGTGAAACACACATATATTTGCGAGGTAATGAGTTATCATGGTTCCACATTGTAGAGCGCATCTATCGCCAGGATTAGTCAAATCTAGTAAGTTAAAATTCCGCTGAACTCGGCAGTGATCGGGCATCTCGGGCTTGTTCGAATCTTCTTCCAGGCTTGCTGGGAGCATTAAAGTTCTTCGTTACTTACCATGCCCTGAGCTCCATGCGGAACAAAAGCTTTCCCAAGCAACCCCGGATCGGTACAATGCTGCAGGCGGTGAAGCATGCCGACGAGTGGACACTTCAATCATTATTGAACGGTGTAAGCTGTGTAGAATCAGCTCTGGTTAAACCGGCCTGTAAAGGCGGACATAACCAGAGCGGTGGCTATCTCATTTGGATTTGACACGCGGGACCGGTGAATCCCGGATTCCGCTGACAATTCGACCCATTGAAAGGTCGATACATGTTACACCTCGTTGGACCTGCGCCTTTTCAATTGGGACGTGGATGAGACAGCACGACGAGAGTAAGTACATCCTCAAGTTATCATTGAGTACCGGCATCCAACTTAGACTGGTAGCTGCACCAATTTCTTTCAACGGGTGAGTCTGCCTCACTCGTTGCGAAATAAGTATAATAATACAGGCATCAGATCTTTCAGCCAAAACCCTGTTGGAATTTCGCAGAGCAAGATACAAGAATTGACCGCGGCACGTGCGCGCGTCTGCATCGCAAGTGCGCTGTGGCAGTCTCGCGGGAGAGTTGGGAGTGACTCGGAGTCGCCGGTCTTTCCTCACACATTGAGTGCTTCGGAATCCTCCGTTTGAAAGCAAGGGAAAAGAACTTCGTGGATGCATACATATGGCCCGAGAACAAGCAGCCCTGCGGAAATCGGACCTCTCGGCTTTTTTCGGTGCAGGCGCTAACCGTCCGCTACAGGCCTTATGTTGATGTGGCCAGTACAGACGCCGCCCGGCGGCGGCGCCAAGCGTGTCGACCAGCTGCAGAAGCGGAATGCGGCAATCAGTACACCCGACCATCCGGAGCTACGTAAGGTGGCCGTTGATGCCCCAATCGTCTCCCACGACATCCAAGCGGTGGCGATGGATGCACACTATACCCGTCTGCTTTCTGCTCTGCACGCTACCGGCTTTCCCCTTCTAGCTGACTGTTTTCCTGGATGCGATTTCGTCCTTCGGGAACTGCCCACCGAGTACGACAGGATTCCGGATGCCGTCTTTGATTCGATGCCCGATGGTGCTTTGTTCTCCCCTCTACTACTCGGAACCGTTCGATCTCTTCGTGTCGAGGTGAGTGACACTCATCTTCCAGTTTTTCGTGCTTCTTATTCAAGCCTTGCCCTCTTCCTAGGCAGGAGGCTGGTATTATTTCGATCTGGTTGGCACGCAGCACGACGTCGGCCAATTATCTGTCCTCTTCAAACAACAGCTGGATGTTCTCTCGGCTGTGATATCTGTTGACCGGGTTACTCTTGTTGTGTGTTCTATTCGCTCCACCTGTCGCCCCGTCTGATTTGGAGCAGCATCCCATTCATGAAGATGTCATTGGTTGGACTAGCCCTTCGGATGCTCTGTGTACTGGTCCCCACGATTGCATCCGCGTGGACGTTTCGCCCTCGGCTGTGGTATGCCCCTTCTGTCATCCGAGGATTCTACCTCCTTTGTTCACAGGTTGTTGCTAGATTTGTCGATCAACGCCTACCTCTGTTCTGTCTCACCGCCATACCAGCTCTCACTCATCCATGACGTCCACTTCCACTCTCTCTGACACCGACGATATGTCACCGGCAGAAGCATACTCCAACGTCGTGCGAGACGGTGATTTCGTTGTCGTCCATGCCCGTCTGTCCCGCCGAGATCTCAGACGATCCGACCCGCAACTGGGTTATTCTAGTATCCGTGTGCGTTTGTCGTCCTCTACCCCTTTATTCCGTAGGGCTCATTGTTTTCATTGCAATCAGGTTTACTCCGTTTCCGCTGATCGCGTTGAAATTATTGTATAGAGGTGTTTGTGCTACCAACCAATGCTATCTGACGTCGCGAAAACTAATCATGTTTGTTGAAATGCACGCTCCGTGCTAAACGACCGTGAAACCGCTAGTGGTTCGCCCTTCTCGATTGAAGCTGACCGCGATATTTGTCCTGGTTCTTCTGGATAGGTCGGTTAAGTTACAAATGGAACAGAACGTTGTTGCAATGTGCGCACCTCGAGGTCAAGAAATTGTATGGCTTCTAGCACACGCAACTGCATCATAAAGTCATCGCTTGGACTCCGAGCTCGTCTATCTTGGCGCGGATATAGTGCATCGCGGACAATCGCGAGCGCGAGCGCCACTTCTGCACCTTGGGTGTCTACCCTCTCGTTCTCGGCGGCTTGTGGCAACTCCCCTCTGAAAAGGGCCGTCGTTGGAGTTGTGTTGGGTTGTGTTGACGCAACTTGTCCAGTTGAATCTGGGGCGCCATCGTTCGAATTGCTATGGGTGTCCATTGGGCAGGTGAGGTCCCATTTGTCCACCTTTTACAACTTCACTGACATCATTGATAGGACCTGGCTGTTCTCGCCATTTGCAATTTTTGTTCGACGCGCGCAATTGATCGAGCCCCTCCCCTGTTTCTTGTGCGTTATTGCTGCGCCTAGCTCGAGAGGCCTCGTGCGCCGCACTGCCGGACGTTTTCCAGCACAACAGCGCGCCTGGGCCGGCCATTCAAGGCGGCCCAGTTCTGAGTACGCGCAAGGTGACGACCCTCCTGCGGGAGGCGCCGGTGCCGAAACCGCACGAGCTGCCCGACATTGACGTGGAGGACGTTATTGATATGCACGGGCACGCATGGTCAGCCGTGGCCGAAAGGAGGAGGGAGAACGACGTACCGTGAGGTACTCGATATTCATATTTTGGTACTCCTCAACGGTGGTGAATAGGTTGTCGACTTGGGGCATTTCCTGCACGGGGAGTCAGCGACCGCAGGCGAGACGCAGCAACGGACGAACGTCCTCCTTGGGCAGGGACTTGTTGCTGCTGAGGAACGTCTTCTGCAGCTTGTGGCGCCACTCGCGGACCTTGAGCGCTTCGGGATCCAACTCGAGTTGTGCTACTGTCCGGCTTCAGTGCGATTCACCAGTGCCGCGGAGCGCACTCACCAGCGGACCGGACCCATCGGCGACCTTTGCCTTCTTGATGGCCCGCGCCTCGCCATCCTCGCCACCTTCCTCGCCCTCAGCCTCCGCCTCCTCGCCGGCGTCTTCCTCGCTCTCCACCGCCTCCTTGCTCTTCGTCGCCGTCCCGCCCTTCTTCGCCTTTGCCGCCTTCGGAGCCTTCGTCTTGCTCTTGGCCGGCGCAGACGACGCGCGCTTCCGCTTCTTGCCCGCCTTCTCCTTCTGCTCAACCTCTTCCGCCTCTTCCTCGGGCTCCTCCCCTGCAGCGTCTCGGACACATCAGCCAGCGCCAAAAACACGAAGTAGGGGAACTGACCCTCAGCGGCCAACTCGTCCTCCTCGTCCTTCTTCTTCACCTTGCTCTTGCGCTTGCGCTTCTTCGCGGCGGGCGGATTGCCGGCGTGCTCTTCCTCCCATGCGACGGGGTCGAGGGCCTGCGAGGGGAGGTGTCAGTGTCGGGCATGGACGGCAGAGGAAGACACAGAGGTGGGGAAGGTGTAGAGAGTACGGGCGTCGAATTGGCCTCGACGCAGGGACAGCAGCCGCCGACGCTGGAGTCTAAATCCCCACCGAGGCGAGTACCCAAATGCTCCGAGCGCATCGAGGCAGGTCAGGCGCATCGGGACGAGCCACTGGCACTCAAAGGGCACGTATGCGCACATGCCCCGCGACCCAGGATTGCCCCCGATAATCCCATCGCGCACGATCGCCGCAGTCGTCCCGCCAAAGGACGTCGTCCTGAAGTCGCCTACCCACTGGCACACGAGATCGGGGCCGATCGCCGCATCCTGCGGCTGGCGCACGATCACCCCGAGTCCTCCCACCCATCGAGACGATGACATTGCGCAAGATCGCGCGCGATCGTGACTGCCGCGCACAACTCCCGCACCCTAACACACACACACCAGCATCTCGTCGCTGCCCGCGATCGCGCCTCCCGCCGCGAAGGACGCGCACAATCGCCACCATCGCCGCACATCCCGCTCGCCTCCCCACCGACGCGCGCACCAGTTGCGAGTTGTACCACCGTCGCGGTAGGGTCCTCTGAATCGAGCATGTCCTGTGACACCTTGAGCAGTCGTGAAGCCGGGAGATTTAGCTTGTCCAGAAGACTGCCCTGCGTCCTGCTCTGCAGGAAGCCGTTGACCTTATAACGTTCAAATGCTGAGTCCAACTTGAACAAGAGTGTCGAGATACGGTAGAGTCACACTCTGTAAACTAAACAAAGATGAGACACGTACTAGTTGAAGGATGCAGTTAATGCACTTACCTCGTGAAGTCGTCGTCGCCGGTTATCCGAAGATGACAGTAATTGATGTTGACCACCAGATTGAGGACAACGGCGCATTGTATCGACTCGATGTCACCCACCGAGAGCACAGTCAGCTGGGACCAGGGAAAGATGGGAGTATATGCATCCAGATACATGGGAAGAGCGACCTTGCGTAGAAGAGGTGCTGCAAGAAAACTGGGGGCAATTGGCTCGTAGTATTCCTCCACCACGACTTTCAAGCTGCGAAGAAACGGGAACGCGAGAGATTTGATCTCCGGAATAATTTTATGGAGGCGTGGCGAGCTAAAATGTTCCCAACGAACGTCTGCGACTGTGCGCAAAAATCGCCGCCGTCTTGGGCCACCGAGATCGTCAAGATCACCGGACAGCTTGATTGAGAGCAGGCACGAGCCGGACAGCTCCAATCAGTTTTTCAACAGGTCGTAATTCTGCTCGAACCCTTGGACGTCGTCCCACTTTATTGAGATTGCTCTCCAAAGGGCCGGAGTGGCGAACGCGATGTTCCTCCATTTCCGGCATATCTGGCACAAGAGGTACGGGGAGAGCCGACCGGTTTGTGGAGGGCATTTGGGATAGACCGGAAGGAAATGGATGAAGATTTCCGACATGATTTCGTTCGGGAGAGTCGAGACTGGATATCTGTAGGCGTCGAGGCGAGCCTGCACCGTTTTCCTCTCTGCCTTCAGGGACTTTATAGAGGCCTCCAGTTCTAGAATATGAGCGTTCAACGCTGTGATACGTTCACGATCAGCTGCAAGCGCTGCTCTCTCGTCGGCAGTGGGAGGTGTATCAAGGGCCATGTCGCGCCCGCGGCGCCTCTTGAATCTAAACAAGAACCTAGGTGGCATCGTCTGACTGACGATTCGTGTCAGCGGCTATATCGGGTAGCTGAGGAATATTTACTACCGTGTCAGTGCGGGAGAAGAGGCGAGCTCGGAGAACTAAGAAGTCGATTCGTCGGAAAGAAAGGGGCGATTGTGGCTGTGCTACTCTGTGCTGCTGTAAGCAGCATGCATTCGACCAAAGAAAAAATGCTTTCCGATGTGAGTATGTATGTACAGATGAAGATGTGAGTACAAAGAAGAGAATTGCAACGACGAGGAGGAGTTTGAGCGGTGATGATGCTGATTAAAAGTCGCTACGAGCTGAGAACCCCCAGTTCCCAGATGGTCGAGGTGCGGGTCGCGGACGGAGCAGCTCCGCGCACTCTCCGGGATGCGCCGCCCACGCGTGCGACGCAAGTACGCCCCACGGTGTCGTTGCCGAGACCACGAAAAATGCTGGCGTCCCTGGTCTATAGAATTATGATTAGCCAAGATCTCAGACGGTCATAGGCGGGATGCGGCACTCACACACAAAGTCGACAGCGCACTCGGTCGTCATCGGTCGTCCAGTATAGCAGGTGGTGGTGACGCTCGAGGTCGAGTCCCGACGAGTTGGCGCCCACGGGCTCCAGTGGCGCGCGCAACAGCTGCGTTGCCACCACGTCTGTAAGCGCCGGGGCAGTCTTGCTCATCTTAGTGGACGGCTGCTCAGACCAGCTCGCGTCGCTCGTGTTCTCGTCCGTGTCGGCATACTCGTACTCCGTGCGGACGCGCTTGCGGAGGTTACGCCCGTGAGGCGGCGATGAGGACGATGAGGATGGTGGGGAGCGGAGCGCAAGTGCGGATCCGGGTGCTGAGCGCGCGGCGTAGTAGCAGGGGTCGGGGACGGATACAGCGTGGGTGGGGGCGACGGCGGGAGGAAGCTTCCTGGGTCGTCATTGCAGTTCTGCAAGATGTCCTGGAGAGCTTGGAGTGCCAGGGGATCGATTGTCATGTCAGCTCCGAGCGGCATATTCGCTGCTTTGAGCAGCTCCACGCATCCCTCGGCCAGCCGTGCCCTTTCCAGCAGAGATGTGTTCTCCCGCTCTGCAAGCTCCTTCTCGTTTGAGAGTTGCTGTACGCGTTTCTCGAGATCGCTGACGCGAGCGGAGTCCTCGGCTTTGGCGCTCTTCAGCTCCACGCGTCCCTCGGCCAGCCGTGCCCTTTCCAGCAGGGACGCGTTCGTCCGCTCTGCAAGCTCTCTTGCGTTTGAAAGTTGCTGTACGCGTTTCTCGAGGTCACTGACACGAGCGGAGTCCTCGGCTTTGGCGCTCTTCAAGGACTTGTTCAAGTCTAGCAATCGGGTGTTGTTCTCCTGGAGGTGCGTGTTGTTGGCGACGAAGAGCGCGTTCGTCTCCTCCAGTTTCGCATTGTCGTCTATTAGCCGCTGCGTGCCTGCGTCAAGCTTGGATCTCCTGCGCTGAAGCTCGTACTTTTCTTTGTCGAACTGGCCCTTCCACTCAGCCACACGTGCCCATTCCACTGTCAGGCGCGAGCGGTCTTTCTCGACCTGACGCTGCTCAGCCTTGAGTCGCTTCTCCATCTCCTTGATCCTATTAAAGTTTTGCTGGTTATCGGCGTCGAACTGGCGTTTAGCTCGAGAGCAGTCGGACTCCAGCTTCGCCCATTGCTCGTCCCACTGCCGACGCGTTTCCGCAATGTCGGCCCTGTCGGCTTCGACAGCTTCTGATTTGGTCCGAAGGCGGGCGGCCATTGCCTCGAGACGCGCCTCCTTAGACTGAGCCCGCTGCTGAGCGGCCTCGAGGACTTTCAGCTGCGCGTCGAGCGGGTCCGAGAAGTCTGCCTCCTGCCCAAAGGTGAACAAACCGTGTTGGGATTGACGAAACGACGCACCTCTTCGTCACTGACTAGCTCGTCCTCAGGCTCCTTCGAGCGCTTTGGGCGACCTCGCCCGCGTTTCGGGGCAGGCACCCCTTCGTCACTGACTGGCTCGTCCTCCTTCGGGCGCTTGGGTGGGCGACCTCGGCCGCGTTTGGGGGCAGGGAGGCCACGTAAACGAGCAGATGTCCGTGGTTTGGGGGCCGGTTTCGGTTTCGCGGCCGCAAGCAGCTCACGGAGCCGCGCATTTTCTTTCTGTACGCTCAGGAGTGCATCCCAAGCACTCGAGGAGGCCGTTGCTGCAGAAGACTGGGAATCCTGCGTGTCCGATGCTGTAGAGTCCATGGTGGCAAGAAGAGAAAAAATGCGCGGACTCGGAGCGCGTACGGGAAGTCCCACGGTGCCACTGGCATCAGATTCAACGCGTTTAGCGAGACGCGTCGCGTCGACCCGATGGGTTTATGGTGCCATCTCACGCGAGCTCTCGAGTCTCAAGCGCCTGTCTCAGCAGCGGTGATATTCTGAAGAAAAAGAGAATTTCTTCCGCACAATGACTGCAGCCAAATTTACCAACATGGGTGCAAAGGACGAGCACAATATCTGGTTCGGCCTGATCCACGACCACACAATCTCAACGTCTGAATGTAATCCTCTCAAAAAATGTAGGGCGAGATACATTATCTGACAGTCCAACAGTGGAGAATAACAACATCATTTGTATTCAATTCCATACGAAAATGTTTAACGTCTGATTCAACCCAATCAAACATTCTGGCCGGGCTGGTTGACCCAAATAAAGGTGGTATTGTGAACGTTGGGCACCACGACGTCAAGGGTAGTCGTATCGTATTGGAAGATTTGAGCAGCTGGTTAGTGGTTCAGAACATTCGATAAAAGATGAAAACTGAGGACTAACTGTACGAGGAACCGTTCTGGAAGAATGGGTACTGCAAGACGTATGTCGCCGGAATCACGTCCATGTCATCCATGTTCAAAACGACGGGTCCCTCCCATCTGGATATTCGACCCGTTATTAAATGAATGGTGAGCTTGAAGCAGGCACAATACTCACCCGTCCGATGTAACCTTCTCCGGAATATCAGCACCGGTCCTGAGGAGACCCATGCCGAACAGGTTGCTTGCGGGCACGATCGAGTCGGAGTAGTCAAAGGTGATGTTCTGCCCGTTGAACAGAAACAGGTCCTCCCGTGCCTGGATGACGCCCGCAGACGCCATTGCAGACACCGCCAACGTAGTAAGGAAAACGGACAGAGTGGACTTGAACATTATGTTTGAACTTCGGAAGAGGTAGTGCACGTGGGTGTGAAAAGCTGGGAGAAAATCTGAGGAACACGACAAAAGTTGTAGGATCTTTATACTATAATTCAACTCCCTCGCCGGTCAGTACTGTCCGATCCATGACCATCCATGACCCCATGCATCAGCAATGATTGCAACCGCCGGATGTTGTCACGGAAGAAGCAGGGGGATGAGCGCTGCCAGTGAGGAACACTGCCGTTGACGACTCGGAGGTTAAGCTTGAATTCAGCTTCGTAATAATTTCAAAAGCGTCAGTCATGGGCAGAGACTTGGCACATACCTCATTGTGCGAGTGGAACGTTGATTTTTCTGAGGCCAGACTGTCCGTTGTTCGAATGGATTCTTTGATCCGGATCCGTTATTAGCAAGCCGCCAAGGCCGTTACAAGTTGAAACCGGAACCTGCGTTCAACTTTCTGCAATGTGCCGTCGGCATTGAACGAGAGTAACAAATAAGGCGGACTCCCATGGCCGTTTCCTAAATATAACCAAGAGTAAGCCATCCGTGGATTCAAAAGGACGAGGAACGACGAGGATGAAGGAAAGAAGAAATATCAGCAACCCAGCTGGCACTGATCATCTTCGTGTAGCAGCTTTGACTTCGCATGACTGCGTGTATGTTCTGAGTCGTGAGGTTCCCAACCGGGTTCTCTGCGAGCCAGATACTCCCGGAAAAGCCCTGGTCCGAGTGCCAGGGTAGTCGTTATAATTAGGTGTCACCGAATCCATTCGCTGGGCCGAAGGCTTCAGGATATCTACTGGGACGTGTGTCCAGACTCCAGAAGGGGTGCTGCTGGGTTCCGGGGTCGCCCAGATATCATACACTGCCGACAGCTTGCGTTTCCCCTCATCGTCGACGTGGCGATGGTGGGAGTTTTGGTGGAAGAGGTTTTCGGCCCTGCCAGCCGCGATCGGCGATCCGACCGACATTGCTTTCATGTTGAAGTTCAAGTTCAAGTTCGTCGTAAAGAATCGTGCAAAGTCGAGATACGATAGACGCCCTACAAACATCCTCAATATTTATACCGGAAAGTTTTATTTTCGCGGTCAGTCACTGCGTGCTCTCAGGTCAGCGCACCGCCGCAACGGAAAATCGACATGGATGAACGCACAGTTTAGCCATTCAATATTGGCAACCTGGACCTTCAAATCCCCGCTTTCATGCGCCTTCTTCTCAGCAGCATCCCGCACGCTATTCTGCCAGCCGTAGTAAATTCTCAAAGCCAATGCAAAGCAGGCAGTCGCAATTTGTGTGACGAGTAGGATGATCTGGTATAAACTGCGGCGCATCCTTTGGCTTGAAAAGCTGCGGGCCGATGATATTACCGACGGAAAACGCGGCAGAAATGAGCGCATTGGCAGCAACTCTGTGTTTTTGTGAGTACAAGTACAAGTGTATTGAGAGTGTTGACTACGTACCGCTTGGTTTGCCCGGCGACGTTGGCGGTGGTGAGACAGAATACGAGGAACAGTGTGACAGTTATCTGAGCCAGCCAGTTCAAACAGGTGTTCTATGGCAGGTATATCCAACGGCGTACCATATTCACGAGGTACACTCCGGCTAACAATCCCGCACGGTTTGAGGAGGGTAGGAAGGACATCAAGGCAGACCCCATTGCCGTGAGCAGACAGAAAACGGTCATGGACAAAGCACGATTGTCGTATCTGTGCCCGAGGGCCGAGATATGCTGTAGCGAGGCAGGACAGCGTCGTCACAGCGCCACTTGGCATATTCAACAGGGAGCTACGGGCCGGCGAGAAGCCAAAGTTGCGAATGAGCGTTGTTGAATAGAATGAGATGACGCCGGAGCTCAGCGAGGTCTGGACAGACAAGTATGGGTGTAGCCCCGGTGCTGATAAAACTGAACACGCACGACAAGTATCAGAGAAGTAAGCAGCCATATCTGCGGATCTAAGACAAGCTCGCGGAGGTGCCGCCATTTGAAGTGCGTATTTTTTATTCCCGTCTGATTAACTGCCACCCTCTGGATGGCGGCACGCTTCTCCGCCTCGGTCAGCCATGGCACTTCCATTGGCGAATCGGGCATTGAAATTAAAGTCCACACGCCTGCAGCTGCCGTCACACACCCGAGAACCAGAAACATTATACGCCATCCTGAAAGGGCCTCGTGCGTCACCTGTTGAAACCCTGCAGCGGAAAGTTATTAAGAACCCAGGTATGGCGACACAGATGCCGCACCCCACGATATAAGGCTCCAAGCATTTGAGCTAACCCTGTCAGCTTCGTTGTCAGTCGAAATGCCTGCGAAGTCGACTTTATATCCACCCACCCAACCCGCAATACCAGATAGCAAAGCGTAGAATTGCTTCAGACTTGGTGTACCACATCCCTGGCGGCGACGATATGAACGGTTGAATCTCGAACAAAGGAAGAAAATGACGCACCAGTTATCAACATTAAACACGGTGCCGTCGCAGCTTCTAGAATCCCGATCATGACCCGCGTAGCGACTAATCCTCGAAAATCCGTCACCGCCGCAGTGCACGCCGTAACAACGCCCCAGAGTATTATATTGAAGCCTAGCCATTTTTTCGGTCGTACCTTCTGCACGATATAACCTATTCGTGTCAGTATAAATCGTGGGGCAGACTTTGAACACACCCGTCGGAAATTCTGCAATGAGGTTGGCGATGTACATCTAGCTGGCCGCATTGTTGAAATCGTTCCCAACAAGCTTGAGGTCCGCATTCAGGCCCATGACGGCAGCGTACTGATCGACGACGAAGTCAGCTCAAACGAGTTTCATAATACCGAGATTAAATGCCACTACGTTGAGATCCCTGCGCAGAGAACATGGATAAAAGAGGCGGTGAGCCATGATGGCTCATACGTACAATTTATCGAGGAATTGCAGTGTGTAAGCAGCCAGCGCAATGGGCACGATGTGCCTGTCGATTTTGCGCACAAGGAGGGCATGGTCGACCGGAGTGCTATCGGATTGGCTGTCTGCATGTCCATCCAAGTACTGAATCGCCTTGTCGAGACTTGTGGCACTGGCGTTTGCGACCTTGAAGGTGGAGCCTGTATCCTCGCCCTTCTCAGTGGAGGCCGTGGTGTCCATGCGTATTGTGGCACGGAAGGATGCCTAGTTGCCGCTCGCGCGCGTCGCTTTATAAGACGGTAGGTCCAAAGTTGGGTGCGGTGCGGCGTTTCAGGGGATTGTTATTCTTGATGGCCGGGGGTTCACGTTTGTTTCTTCCTCATTTATGTGGTGAACAGTCGTCCGACACAGAGGGGAGACATTCAGCACAACCGCGATACCTTGGAACATGTACCCTAGAAAGAAAGTGAGCTTAGCAAACATTTGGCTTGAGCAGCGTTCAACTTACTGTGCGACGCCGGGCCTGCGCAGTGGAGTCGGGGGCGAGAGGATGCGGTTGGCGTTCCGCGCCCGGCTCCTGGGGAATAGATAGCTTGGGTGAATGAGGGCGGCGCGTCGATTGCGGGGTCTGCACACGACTTTCAGAATTAGTACAATGATAGTGATATACAACGGCACGGACCTGTGCAGCTGGTACAGCTATGGACTGATGGTTGGTGTTCATCGAAGACGCTGCTACAAAGGCATCCGCGAGCGAAGAAAGCGACCGCATATTGAGAGCCGCCGGGTTTGACTTCCGCGAGAGCCCGGTGAGTGTCGACCTTGTCGACAGAGTCTCAGGGAAGCGCTAGAGGCAAGTATAGTTAGTTCAATTCGTCTAGACGCATCGGAAAATAGATAAGGAACTCACCCTTTTCACAGACGATGTGGGCGTTCGATGCCGGGGATTCGTTTCCTGCAAAGATTCGCTGTCGTGAATAACCCAAGAAAATCAGTATGAACATGTTCACCAGAGGCAATTTTGAGGGTGGGGAGTCTGCGTGTGCGTCGCGCGGTTGTTTCACCTCTGCTTTGTATCGCAGAATCTCCGGGTCAAATGTTGATATGTTGTTCCTATGTATATCTCTTCATCCACGAAGTCGGGGAGCGGTGTCGGCTCCACGCCAACTCGTCCGACGCCTGCAAAGTGCTTTTGAGTCACAATCTCGTCTGCCACGCAGCGTCTGACCTTCGGACGCAAAACAGCGTAGAATGCGGCGAAGTAGCGACTTTTGGCCATTTGTTCGTGCGACGCGATGAACTGCGCTAGGTGATCGTCCTGAATCTTGGATACCAGAGTCAGGTTTGCGGGCTCCAGGGCTTGGGTGGGATTGCGATTCACCTCCTCGTTCCGAAAGTTGCCGTGCAGCGATGTGCGGGTCGACGGCATCAGAAGGACAGCTTGAATGCACAGGCCCAGGATCAGCAACGAGGAAATTGACGAGCGAGCACGCTGAGCGCTTACCTGCTGCCAGCATGCCAAAAAGACAAAAGAGAATTTAATCCGGTCCTGTCGCGATTTTCCTAGTGCTGCGTTCCCGAGTCGAATACGTCAAGTGCGTAGATTTGGAGCGGCTGACGGAGGAACGGCGTTTGACGATGAGGGTGTAGTAAGAGCGAAAGCGATTCGTGATCGTGGGAGCCACGCTTCCGATTTAGCCGGCGAATCGAACTTTGAAGGTTAACGTTGAACGCCTGGTCATTTCTTACCTTTGTGGCCTCGACTTTGTTCTCTCTCTGGTACGTACTTATCGGGACCGATATAAAGTCGTTAAATTCTAAGTTGTGCTTGCCAAATCTTATTGCCTTTAGATTGCAGGTCTCTTTTGATTGAATTACACAAGCACTGCAGTTTACCGTGGTTCTCACTTCTAGCCCTTCCAGGACTCAAAAAACGCCTCAGCGCAACGTATCCTCTTTATGCCCGAAGAGCAGCCGAAACTCAGGCTAACGGCGACCAAGACGTTGGAGCCGATCGCCGAAGTATTTGTGGTAATTTCTCATCTCTGTGCGTTCGCCTCAGAGCTGTGTGAGCCTTGCCCAAGCCTTGTAGGTTCACAATTTGCGGGTGCGGACAAGGTAGCGCTGATCCCCTGCAATTTACAATGGACAGACTAAGATATCCGTAAGCCAGCCGAAAAGAGTGGACAAAGATGTTGCGTATACGTTGCCAGCTTTGAGTGACGGCAAGAGACACGAAACGAAAACAGGGTCGCTCCGCTCGGATATCAGGCTGTGAAAGCCATTGAACCCGTGAACGAAAAGCTGAAACGAGTATATACTTACTTACCGTCGACTGAGATCTCGCCCAGGAGCATAGCGTCCTAAAAGATTGGGAAAAGAGGATCAGCAAATGTAAGGTTCGGTGTGATAATATCTCACCCAAGGTTCCGGCACTGCCGTCCAAGATACCGTTATGCCCAAGCTAAACGGCTCGCACAGCCGTGGCGCGCCGCTCACAGGACAGATTCCGCGCACACCCGACACGGACAGCTTCCCCACAGATCGCGTATCATCGCGAGCCGCAGACGCATCCCACCGTTAACCCGCAGGCTATACTGCCTGCGCCGAACGTCCTCCCCTGCGCCGATCATGTGTGGTTCGAAGGGCATCGCCAGCGAAGAAATTGCGCGACCAGCGTTGGTGTCGAGCGCATCGGGTTTCGTAGAGGTGGGCTTGTGCTCGCGTGCGAGAAATCTGACGAGTCGAAAAAATTCATGAGTGAGTTGTAGAGGAATAGAACGAATCTACATACGTACCCTTGACTCGGATGCAGCTGTGAGATCTTCCACGCAGAAACATGCCCCCGGCGTGCGCAAACGTCGATCGCCGCCGATCGTGCGCATCGAGAGGTCGCGCCGGTGTCCCATAAGTCATGCGCAAGGCGGCGGAACTTGCTAGCGGTGGCGATGGAGCGCGATCCACGTTCATGCCGGCGAAGGACAACGAGTCCTGTGGAAATAGTAGTGAGTGAGGCGGAATCGAATGAGCGCATAACATTCATACCTGCGATGTAACGTGGAGATCCTGCAACTACAAACGTGCCCCGAGGTCGATCGCCGCCAATCGCAGTCAGTACGAGCTCTCGCCGACAGAGAGAGGCGGCGGAACCTGCTGGTGGCTACGAGGGATGTCGTTGCTGAGCTAGCGGGAGATCGCCGCAAATTCAAGGCCGAAACGAGTTGAGTCATGTGGACTGGTGGGCTTGGACCAGCGGTCGTGCCAGTGTATAGCTAACGAGCGCGTTATCAGATATATGGACAAGGTAAAAATAACGAAAGGCATTGCGCACCATCGACATTCGGTGGAGCAGAGGGAAACTGTTCCGCGCGGCAGACACGTCTCCAGAAGTTATACAGTCTGTAGATAGGGCCGGCTCATTCGTCAGCGGTCCGAAATCGCGACAAGGGAAACAAACTGGCCTTACCTCTCCTTTTACCGCCCAGTTGTCAATGGCGATCGACTCTTTACTCCCGCCATGCCCGAGCCCCAACTCCCCGCTGTCCAGAGCAGTTGAAACTCGCCGCCACATTCGCCACCGAACAAGCAGCAATGGGGGCCCGATCAGGCCGCGCCTTCGAGTCGAGGGGAAGATATCTGGATTTGAGCTTAGCATCATTTGAAATCGACAAAGGATGGATAGACATACGTACAGATATCGGTGGTCGATCATGGAGGGCACAAAGGTCGGGGACATTCGAGCATGGCGACACACAAGTGCCTCAGAAAGCCATCGAATGCCCGGATTAAACGACTACCAGCAGCGCTGCCCACCAATCTCGTCAGCGGCACCACGAAAGACGCTAGCGCGGAGGCAGAAGTCGGATTACCTGGGGCCTGAAACCAGGTGAGTATCGAGCACAAGATGGCGCTCCACGGCGAAGATTGTACGCACGCGTCGGCGAAGAAAGGAGAAAACTCATTGGCTAGCGGCAGAATCGACAATAACCACGCAAACGACGGAAACACCGGAAAATCGCGGCAGAAGCGAAGCCAAGGGCATAGGACAGTGGAATCTGCGGGATATCGTAGTCTTGTTACTAGAGAGCGTCCGGTCAAAGCTCAGCAGATGTATTCCGAGCCGCGGCCTCGAAACCGGAAAGTGCTGTCACTCGAGAGTCTTGTCGGCCCGTCGATCTTGCAGTGAGATCTTCGAAGTCCCAAGTATCGTCAAATAGCCATCGCCGGCGACGCGCTGGATGCTAGAGCAAAGATTTGGATGAATGCCCACTAACTTTAGTTAGTGGGTCCTGTAGCGCCCTAATTTCACGTTTACAACCAAATGATTGAAATGATGGTAGATCTCGGGTCCGATGCTCCGACGGGCTTCTCCTCCGATAATGGTTGCTGCTCGATAAATTGGTTGCCACTCAATCGTCCGAATTGTTTGCCCCTGTTTGACTGGAATCTCTACTTTTCTTCTCCCTCTTCCGCTCTTCACAGCCGCTCTCGATTTCCTGCTCCTCTATGTCGATCTTAGTAAACGGGCTGCACACCTCTCGTGTATACACGTCCGACTTCTCTCCCACCACTGTTTTATCTGCGTCTTTTGCCGCTCTTCTTGATCAGTCTCGTACCCGATTTGCTCTCACCGTCAACGGCGGACCTCGCGGATCTTTCACCGCGGTTCTCCCTTGCTTCATCTCTCCTCATCTTGCTGTGGACATCTGTCTCGGCTTGGACTGGAAAGCTAGTGTCCGCGAGTGGCTCATTGGACTTGGCGAAAACCCTCGAGACTGTCTAGACTGTCTGCACGCCGTGGCTCCTGGCTCTGTCGCTCCTGTCCCGTTGGGTGCGTATTTCCCATTGCCTGTACCCTTTGCTTCTGTCTTGTGTCACTGACCAAGCTCCATACGTCCTAGTTTCCGGGGTGCCAGGTGAGTGTTATCACGACGTCCCAATCAGCCTGTCTAACTGCTCTTTAGTATCTTCGACAACAACACCGACGCTGCCCCTCGTTCCGGCCGCATCCGTTAATAACCATACCACTCACGCCGTTTATAACACCGACCCTTCACGTGAGTTCTTGTATGCGTGTTCAACTCCTACTTTGTGCTGATTGTGTACGATTTGCAGCAAGCGTTCTTAACCTCCAATACTGTGTTCACACAGAACGGTCCTGAGTCCGCATTGGTTTCCAGCCAGACGTACGCGCCTGTGCAAGTTCCGGCGTCCGCGCCGGTACAACCTAATATAAATTATTGCTCCTCTGTGCCTCTTGTTACGAGAGAACCTGTCCAAGGACCTTCGTCAGCTCCCTCTGTATCTGGACCTATCTTTTTGACACCATCAGTTGGATTGGACACACTTTTCCTATCTTCCGATAGTCTTCATAATGTTCTCGATGGCTCTGAGCAATGCCTTGACGCTCATCTCGCTGCCCATGGTCTTTCGTCATCATCTGGTATGTCTACTTTTGAATCAAGACAGGCCCTCGCTTTTCACCTGATGTCTGGCATGTGTGTTTCTGTTGCGTCTATTCTGTCCAGTAAGACCCCAGATTCTCTTCTTCCCGATAAATCTCGCTCTCTCGGTACTTCGTTTGCGTCTACTGAACACATGAGCTATAGTGTGCTTTTATCATCTTCCGCTCTCGCTGATATGCAGCTTCAAGTACTGAGCAGTGCATTAGGCCTTCTCGCGTCGGAGTGTGCCAGGTCGGATCTTATGTGTGAACTCTCTACCAGGCGGTCCTCCCTTGTAGATAGCCAGTCTATCTCCGATCTACTCAAATCTATCTTTGAGAGTATGGAGAACTTGTGCAAGCCGTCTTTGATCTCGTTGGCGGCTTTGCATGGACTTGACATTCGATCTAGCACGTTATTTACCACCTATTTGCTACAGGTCTACGCGATAGATGCTATTGCCTTGAATATAGTTGCCTGATGTTAGTAATCTACGTGTTATTTAGTTTTTTCCATATTCTTTCATCGCGTCGCCCTCCCTGGGTTGAACCACCGAGGAATTGTCGGCACATCGGCATTGGGATTGATGGCGGAGTTAAGAGCGCATTTCGCTGAGCCAAACATGGGGGCTTCCACTTAGACATAACATATACTCAGCCTTCATGAGTTCCCATTATCGGGTCCTGGATGAGCAGAAAAGCTAGAGCTCTATCCAATATGCTCGACCTGCATTAATTTGTCCCTTTTCATCGGAGCTGTAATATATTTGTTCCGTTTCGGCATTCGTACCGGTCCGCTTACTCCGCTAATTCCGGCAATTGATCTAAAAGCGCCGTCACATCTTCTTTCTTGCCAGCGCCAGCTCAATTCCGATGGGCCTGATCCTAAGCCTGTTATTCTGGACCCTACTACATGGATGCCTCTTCTCATTTGCTGCTACTGTACAAAGTTCGATATAAACAGTTGTTATTGAAGTTAAAATATGGTGCGAGATGTATGGTGTGAGAGCGTTAGTTAGTGGGCTCTGCCGCGATAGCGCGCTACAACTGTTATTGAGGTGATCGTTGTCGAGAGAGCGACGAACGTACGTAATCCGGGTGTTTAGGACCGAGTGCCGGGTCTCCGAATCAATTTCAACCTTGTTTCAACCACAACTGACCACAACTGGAACTACCGTTTGTGTCAGGCCAATACTCAGGCTTTCAAGTCAAAAGACTGGACGGGAAGCCTCGACGGCTTTCTGCTTGAATGACTCGTTTTCGCCATCTGTTTGGCATTTGTTGAGCGTTGACAAAAGAATTCAAACGCGCAAAGAAGCTAGTGAAACTCACTCCGATCTCGGAATCCTGCGGTGCAGCGCCGCGATCTCGTATACAATCTATATGGACTCATGTATCACAATAGCTGCCCCATCTACCTGTCGGTTTTCTTTTCCAGTGGATCGAGCATCTTATGAGTCATGGCAACATCGTATAGAATTCAACGTATGTTGAACCCAGCTGGAAGAATTTTCGCAGCGGATCCGCTAGCCAGTATAGCTTACTGCACTGGTTTGATTGCCACTAACTTGAACAGCTCCGTCATTAAACCAGTCACTTAACCAGCACCGTCAGCCCCAAGACAGAATACCACTCTTGCGCTAGAGCTTTGACCTCCAATCGTGCGTGCAATAATCGTTCCAGACAAAGCACACCAAGCCTGAAATCTTGAAGACCGAGGCATGCGTAATAAATTAGTGAACTGTCCCGAGCGGTCAGTTCCGCTATGCCAAGCGTTGGGAATTCTAACAACGACATTTCCAAGGACTCAAGTAACGCGAGAACTGCAGTGCTTGAATCAATTTTTCAGCGGATCGAGCTGACTCCGCGTCTACAAGTTTGGTTTGCAGACCCGCACGAGATTCGAATATAGCTGTAGCAAGGCAACAATTTTTGCTCCGGAAATTTCCCCTGGCGGATTGATTTACCCCAGCTGTTGAATTCCATGAGTTCGGCCAAAAGTCTTATCACGAACGGAATTAGAAGTGTAAGTTAGTATATTAAACTAGGGCAGTGAAGCCTGCAACGAGAAAGGTGGGCCCCTCAACGCAGATGACAGATTTGGCCGGGTATGTACTCTTCACGCTACTGGATCTACACCGAATCCAAATTCAGCGAGTTGCGAATGGCTGGAACATGAAACACACCAATGTTTTTATCAGGCCAATAGTAATCCCCGACGCAATGAGCTTCGACGCGCAAGCCCTGCGCAGTCAGCGGGTCGAACGCAGCCTTCGCAGACTGCGGAAACCATTTATCATGGCCCCTAGCTCGAACATACTCGTCCAACGATTCCAATTTCAGCGTCATGGAACTCAACCGTGCAGGCGGTGAGAGCCGGTGGTGCAGAAATTGAATAAGAGCCGGATAGTTCGAATGGACGGGGTCGGAATTGTGGTATAGTGAGGTCACGGAGGTGTGGAAGCAACCGCGGGCCCGCGATCATCGCCTCGTAGAACTGGCCCAGCGAAACCGACCGAACGCCCAACGAGGTGAGGGACGGGACGGCGCGCATGCAAGCGACGAAGTCTTCTGCGGGCGCGTAACGGGGGAGTGGGAGGGAGAGGTGTTCGAGGACGCAGCGGGAGCGCGCGATGAAGGCGGGGAGCGACCCGATTGCGTGCGGGGATCCAGATCGAGTTCTAGCCGGCGCAGGCTGGGGAGGGTGAACGGAGCGATGTCGATTTTGTGGAGAGTGAGGGATTGGAGGCGAGGCATGCGTAGGGCGCGCTGGAAGGGCGTCTCGATGACGCGGACGATCTCCAGCTCCAGCCGCAGGAGGTTGGGGAACTCGATTCCGTCACGAGCGAGACCCCGGAAGTCTTCCAAGGAGATGGGCACGGAGAGGGACTGAAGCTGATCGCCAACGGCAACAAGACGCGATATCATCGGTTGGGGGAGCCCGAACAAGATAACCGAAAGTGGCCGCTTCTCCGCCCGCGCAAACCATGTGTCGAGGACATCCAGCTCTCTGCTGGCCTTTCTCGAACCGGGGTAGATCCCGAGGCGAACGCAGTTCCACAGCTCGCTGGAACAAATGGCGAATTGGGGGCAGACCTGCCTGAGCAGGCGGCCGGATCGTCCTGGAGGCACGCGACGAAGAAGCGCGAGACAATTTCCGGGGGGAGGGTGAGTATCGGGTAGACGACGCGCTCGAGCTCCGTCTCCAGGTCGTGCTGCTTTTTCTGCAGTGCGTCCATACGGCTCTGGTGCTCGAGGATCTGTTGCGCGATGGCAGATTTCACTTCTGCGAGCTCGTCACGGATTCGGGGGAGAAGACGAATCCATGAAGCCCGCGGACGACTCGCCGTGTAGAAAATTCTCTTCAGGGTCGGCCATGGTGGTGGCGCGGAGGATGCAGAGACAGAGGGACATCGAAACAAGGGCTGCGCGCGCAGGCGAAAGTGCTGCGCAAGATGGTGATCGAGCCGCGAACGGAAACAAAATTTCTGCTCAAAGTCGGAATGAAGCTGGAATGTCGCTGTAATTTTCTCGGAACCACAAGAGAAAAGCGGAGTGGTTGTCCATTATAGAGCCGGCTGGAAGTAACGCCGGGCTTGCATCATGGAAGAGCACGCGAATCACCCAGCCAGATTGTGACTTGCGTGAAGTCAAAGCTGGGCGCACAAGATCGAGCACGTAAATAGCCAGGAGATGCGCAGGTGCGCCGCCAGGAAAGACACCAGCCCATGGGCAGGAGAAAGTCGTGATTCAGCGGCAAAGTTGATTGAGAAAAGTTCTTTTTTCGGTCGCGTCACAAGTCGCGTCGTGGACGGCGGAATTGATGAAAAAAAGCCCGGCGTGCAGAGCTACATAGGCAGAAGAGCAGCCCAGTCTCAGTTGAAGGAGAACGGTAAATCCAGCGTCGAAGAAGTACGAGGAATGCAAGTGGAAGTGAATGGCAAAGAAGGCGCGTAACCTGCATGCCGGTAGCCGAGTGCCGGTTCTTCCTTGCTCTCAAACCACCATGTAGCGTCAATTCGATTCCTCATCTCCTTCTCCAGACCTCGCTACTGTGTTCTTCCTTCTGCCCTGAACCTCTGTATCGACCCCCGGCATTGTATTTGCGGCTAAAATCTCGTTGGCTTGATCTGCCCGCTTCGCTCAATATCTTTCTCTACCTTTCTTGCTCGATGCGCGCGCTCCCAGCAATTCGAATGGCTTACTCGACTGGCCTACTCGAAGGATCAGAGATCGATGACTGCAGTTCTGGCTGTGGCTAGGGTGGGAGTGTTAGCGTCGTTCTGGGCTGAACAAGGGCTGAAGGTGCGTGTGTACTGATACGTTTCAATCTCATTCAAAACTAATCCTCCTCTTCAGCGCCGCTTTATCACTCCCCGGGGATTCATGCTCAATGCTGTTGCCCTCAATATTTCGACGCCGTACTTTTCCGCCCGGACGATGGCATTCTTTTTCGTCAATTTACATTCACCATTTCGCGGCGCACACGGCGCAACGTTACTGGGACCTGTTTGACGCGTAGTATCGTCCGATGCAGCCCAGGCTTGCGATATGACATGTACGTGCGTATTCTCCTGACTCCTTCTAACCCGGCATTCGGAGTCTAATCACGGTTGTCAGTGTCGCGCCTTCGATGGTTCAAACCACAGTCTCGCTACTCCGCGTCCCCCGTATCCGTCGTATCTGCCTCGTTTTTTTCCCATCGCCGGCTGCACAACGCCAAATCCGACGTCAAGCTCCTTCACGTTGGGTCTCGCTCTTCTCCTCCAGATCGCGCGCCATCGCGGCCCACGAGCACGTCCCCGACAGTCGCTGCAGCATTTTGCGCATTCGCTCGGATGGCCGCCGATGTTGCGGGGAAGGCTGCCGACTACTCGTTCTTGACTCGCTCCCGCAAAAGCACGCTGTCAACCTTGCGAGAGGGAACATACCCGCGGGCGACGACATCGCATACACTCTCCAAGTCTTATCTCGCGCCATCGCGGCCGAGGAATGCGCCCGCAGCAGTCCTTGCTACGTCTGGCGGGCTGTGCGGTGTCCGCCCGCCCTACGAGCATTTACAGCCGTCCTTCAACTCTTTGTAGCTCTAATGTGATCAAACATGGATCTGGATCCGATCGTTTTGGATCGCTCGACACAATTGCTGCTTGCAAGAAGGGACGATCGCGACGACATCAAGTCCACGCCGCACCAGCACACCGCTCTCGATCCCCCATCGCCCACCGCCACATACGCGAATGCCTGCCGGCCAACGCACCGAAGATCGAGCCATCCGTGTACATCGTCCGCGCGCTGCGATGGCCGATCGTGTGCGGTGGTGGCTCCCGTGGTCGTGTTTATTCTCTTTGAGTTACTATTTCCACGCGTCATCAGCGTCCGCGGCGGCGTTGGGGAATCATCCTACAAAACTGAGGAGGAGGAGGAGGATGGAGGATGGAGAATGGACGAAATTGTCGCGATGCCTTCTTCCATCTTACGCGATACTATTTATGTACATTGTCCGAGAAACGTGCAGTATTCGAAGAGGATCAATTGGTACGGCGCTTTTTGGCGTTTGCGGGGCTGCGCGAGCTTCCTGCCGCCTCGTCATCGTCGTCGGTCAAACGACGCTTCGTCGGTCGTGATATTAACTGGCGCATGTCGTGCGCGACCTCGCGGAGAGCGCCCCGGCATTCCTTGTTCCGGGTAATATCCCTCGTCGGGAGAAGCAAGAGGGCACTTGCGAGTCGCGAGCACATGTCGTCGAATTTTCGCAGGGGGATCTTGATCATTTCATCCTCCCCACCGGACCCCTCAGCCTCGTCGTCCTCCGCATCTTCATCCTCGGCTGATAACAACACGAATCAGCACACCTGCGCGAAGGAAGCAGCAGTAGATGGCGTACACTCAGGTGTAATTTTCTCCGTCTTCGTAATAGCTTTTCGCGGGACCTTTCGGCTGGCGGGGGTAGCCGGCTTGCGTGTCGACTTTTTCGTGGCAGATTTGGCGTACGTTTCGGCAGGCATTCTGGCAGACGTTTTGGCGGGGGTGGTTGTGGGCGTCTTCGCCGGTGATTTTTTAGCGGATGGGGTCCTGGGCTGGATTTTGTTCTTCTTAAGATACGCTTCCTGCGCCTCGGGCGTCACTGTGAACCAGGTGTGTTGGGCCGGCTGGGTGGCATTACTTCGAGCATCCCGTACATTTAGTGGACACGCACGTTTTTTCGCCTCTTGTCAATCTTGTCTTGCTCTCCCCTCGTCAACACTCGTGACTCCATCCTGCACTCCTTGTAAGCAGACGTGTCGATGAAGATTGGATGGATGGCGCGTACGAGCAGCCATGCTCCGTCACAAAGGCCTCCAACGCCTCTTCGACCTCAGGGTCCAAACGAAACTTGACAACAAGCGTGTTGGCTAACCCCTCACTAGTATCGACCGTCTCCAGGTGTTCCAGGAACTTTTGCTTCGCCTGTGAAGGAGTAGGTTAGCCACTTCACACAAAACCGGGCTAAAGGTCAAAATGCGCGTCCATGAGCAGAGAATTGAACAGGTTTGAACCTTGTGGAGAGAGGCATCTTCTTCTATGGCGAATTTAGAGGACATTGGCACGGATTGCCACTGAAAAGTACAGAGGCAAGAAAGAGCAGGATAAGGCTGAAAAGGGCGCGCTAAACAGCACCCAACTGCAGCACCGCCGCATTGATCCATGGGTTGAATTCAATCAAACGCCGAAAGGGAGCAGCTTGAAGCGCTGGAACGCGACAATGGTCGAAAAATTGCAGTCCGTGCAAGTCTGGCTTGACGTCCAGGAACGTTCGAGGAAATGGCCAGAATTCCAAACGAGTTCAAGAAAGGTTCGATTCGAAAAGTTGATGCATCCACCGTAACTCAGAAATATTTGGGACAGCTAGAGTACAGGCGATGCTCTTTGGTTCTTACGGCCTCGTTCTCCCTCTTCCTCTTCGTTGGAGCCAAGCTTATGTGTTCGCAACTCGCACAGCTCGTGCGCAATTTCAACCAAAACCTCTCGGCATTTAGAGCCTTCGTTAAAATCTTCTGTCGGGAGCAGCGAGAGGACATGTTCAAGCGGCGCAGACATATCGTCAAATTTCTGCACTGGGATCTCAATAATGGCAGTGTGTGCTCCAGCGGCGACATTGGCTTTCAAGAGGATACGAAGTCTTTCCAGTCGCGCGACGGCGCTGTCGGAAGGCAGAACGAGGATGAGACTATTCGTGATTGGGATATGTACATAGCCTAGCAGCTAATTATTGAATTGAATCTCAAGAACGACGTGCAAGGCAAGCAAGAATGCCGATATTGAACCTCGAATCGTTGAATCTTGGGACGGAGGAATGAAGGAATAGAAACGGTGATGTCCGAGATTATGGAAACTGAGGGTCGCAAGTTGGTGCTGGGTGCAAGCGTGACACGGTGACTGTGATTTGGAAAGGGAGAGGTCTGAGGGAGAGCTAAGACACTCAAGAGATTCGCAGCACGGCGAATTCTTGGTAAATCCTAGATTACTGAACGCATGGGCGATGGGTTAACAGACGAGCCATCCGCAGGACTGTTTGTGCCGCCGGTACTGTGGAAGGAATCCAGGATAACCAGATAGAATGTAGCTAGATACAATAGAATTGATACAAGGTCGAAGTCAACGGGTAAGCAGGCGAGAAGAGGCGCGAGCATATTGAAGCCGGTATGAGACGGGGTATTGCACCTAGGGTGCAGACGGGGAAAGCATGGGGCGATGGCGGCGGGTAGCATAGGCGGTAATGGTGGCAGCCTAAGGCGAGGCGCTGAGAAAAAGACAAGTTGAGATGGAATGCGGAGGGAGGACGAGTGTAGACGAGGGAGGGGAAGACGGCGGGGCATAGAGGCGCAGCGAGTGCGCTCACTGGCAGGCGTGTTACGTAGGCTGGTGCAAGTACTGCCCTTGCGCACGCCGACCGGTCGGCCACCCATCTGCCCCTGCATCCCGCCCATCCTCATCTCCATCCCCATCCCGTCCGACCCGCTACCCATCCCCATCAACATATGCTGCTGCTGCTCATACACCTCCCGCAGCCGAATCGCCTGCTGCGCCGCCTGCTGCTGCTGCTGGAACGCAGGGTGCGACGGACTGTTCCCCGCCCATGCCCAATCCTCCGCCCATGCCCAATCTTCCGCCCATGCCTGTCCCTCCGCCTATGTCCATCCCGGCGCCCCCTCTAAGTAAAAGACACTCCGCCCCATCGAAGCCCATACCCAAATCGTACGCCGCGCCCGCGCTCCCGGGCGCGGCGAAGTACCCCTTGCCCGGGACACCGACGCCGTCGTACCCCCGATCGACAACGGCTCGAGCGCCTGCGCATGCATCCCGGGGTGCGAGAACGCAGGGAACGTGGCGCCGGTGCTGCGAGGCGGCGTCGCGGGACCGTCCCAGCCTCCCGAGGCGGAGCTGGCGGACGCAGGCGACGAGGGGGAAGGTGCTTCCAATGCGAAACGCGCGGTGGTCGGGTGCTGCTGCGACGCGGGCATGGGCATGGGCAGGGGCGCAGACATGGATATTGTGCTGCTAAGAAGCCCCGCGCTCGACTGCGGTCTCATCGTAATCGCGCCGGGCTCGCGGGCAAAGTGCTGCTGATCCGTCTGCGGCGACACGGGCGACGCGCTGCCGTTGCGTTCGTTCGTCTTGGCGTTATGGTTGTCGTTCTCCCCCTCCTCCTCATCCTCCACCTCGGCGCGGAGGATGGCGGTGTGGGCTTCGGAGCGGACGGAGGCGTTCATGTGCGGGACGCGCGCGCGGGCGCGGCATTCTCCGATTTCCTGAGATGGGGGAAGACGTGTTAGTGAAAGCAGAGGGACGAGGCAAAGAAAGAGAAAGAGAAGCCATGACTCGACCAACGTCGACGCCGACACCTACATCGCACCTAGAGGAAAACGACCCCAGGGAGAAGCTGGGCGACCCCTCCAAGGGTAATCTCGACCAAGTGACCCTTGGCCGTTTCGCAGCGCCCGAGCCACAAAGCCATGAAGTGCGCAATGGAAGATGGTGACGTCATCGCGGCGCGCTGGGAGAACGACGCACGACATGCGCGGATACACGCAGCGACGCTGACGCGGGCGAAGTACAATGGAGGGAAAGCAAGGATGGAGACTTGCCCTTCTCAGATGTTCCGCCTCTCTCGAAAGCGCGCGCAAAGTCTGCGCAGCAAGGAGGCGATGGCGGCGCGCGCCGTTGACGGTGGCGATACTAGTGTGCACGATAGCGGCATTGGACGGGCGGCAGATCGCCACGAGCGGGCGCAGCATCGATGCGAGGGTCTTCGTAATGAGATACAGCATAAGTTTTCTAAAATAGAAGTGTAAAATAGGGAACGCACCAAAAACCTTCCATTGAGCGTGTCCCTGCGCATACTCTCCACGGCGTGATGCGTAGCGTTATGGCGCGACGCTCGGCGATGTTGACGCGGCGGCCGCAACGCTTGAGCTGTCCTTTTGAGCTGTCCTTTCGGTCGCGGGTCGGTGGTGGTGGATACATTGCAGGCTCGGGCTTTGTAGGAGCTGGAGCGGTGGCGGCGTTGGCGTTGGTGGTGATAGCCATTGTATCGCGATAGTGGTCAGAAAACTCAAGGAAAAAAGTGTCGTAGATTGTATTCCGACTCAGAAGTCGAATCGGTGGGAGAATGCAAAACGTTGAGGCTCGAGCATACTAACGGTGCAGGTGAGTTGTTAGTCGATCTTTGGTGTTGCAAGGGAGTCTCAGCAAGCATGAGTGAAAGAGAGACCCTCGGAGAGGTGCGTCCTTTTGGCGATTCACGTAAGTGATGATCGATGACCATTGATGCTGACGAAGCCAATTGTGATGTGCTTTTTACTTCCGACCACTCAGTCGACGGGCCGAAAGTCGGCTTCCAGCCGCGTCAGACTGCGTCTCGACGCTTGCTCGACGCCGGGGTTTTGGGCTATACTCGTACGCGGAGCTTCCCCGCGTTCGGCTGGAACGCATTCTGGTGCAAAGCTTTTGTCTGCTTTTGTCTTGCTTTTGTCCTCTGGAAGACTGGTCTCGCCTCTCGCGGTCTCGCCTCGCCACCTCTCGCTACGCACATATCTTCGTTCATATCGTTTAAATGCAAGGCGTCTGGGTCTCTAAATTACCACCGCTGTACCGTGCGCCCCGCCGATATTCCTCGCCCTCCACTGCTCCTCGGACTTCGCTTGCACCGGTATCTGGTGTCTACCGGTGCTCGTCCGAGTCAAGTCCGAGTCGTCAGTCGTCAGTCACCACTCGGGGGGTCTGCGCAGGGTGCTACACCACCATGTCGACCTCCCGCCCCAAACTTTGCCGGTCCTCCTCGCTCAACTCTTACATCTCCGGCGACGATCTCTTTTCCCTTAACATCTAAATTTCTGACTCGCAGTCTCACTCTCGTATAGAAAGACTTGCGTCTTTTCACCCGCACCTCTCTCGCTGGCGTTTTTCTGATACCACCCACTCTTTATCCCTCGCCCTGACGATTTGTTTCCCCCGGCTGTATACGAGAAGATGCATCGGCTTCGTCTCCGCAGATTTTTCGCCGCTGCTCTTCTCCACGCCCGGCCAGTCGACACTTCCACCAAATCGAAATGTCAATCTTCCCGCCAAACTCAGACCGTTGGAATACATCCCGGAATGATGAATAAAGCATTGATCCTCAGCTCGGCGGACTTTCGTTACGAATGTCTTAATTTCTTACCCTCGCGATCTGACATATATTCCCAGGTGAGCAATCATTATGGCCCCGCACAGCACCCCGCATTGAACGCCCCTGATCCTAGAATGTGAGTGATTGTTTTCCGGCTGCACTTTAAGTAACTTGAAATGCGACATGTTCTCCAGAATGTAAGTGCTTTTTTCAGTTGGCCGAGTTGCCGAATTTAACACCGGAGTTGTTCCCAGAGTGGAGATAGTGCGGTACGAAGACGTTCCCTCTCACTGCCCTGCGTTTATATCCCAACATCCAACTTTTCTAGCTCAACGGTGTTCTGGTATAACTTTTTCAAAGTCTGACTCTCCCATCTGACGTTTTGTTCAGTCGGTGAGCGATTCATCCAGACCCGTATGCTTGACAGCATTCAAATGCGGTATCAATTTCTGTAGGGCGCGAGTGGTTTATTTTTCTACTAGTACAGATTCCGAACGCTAACATCAAACGTGACTTCCTTTCCAGATTGCGAGCAATTTCTGGCTGGCCGAACTGCCGAATTCAACACCGGAGTTGTTCCTAGACGGACTCGGAAATAGTGCTCCCGTGGTACGATCTCGTTTTTCGCTTCGCTGCACGTCGATTCCGACATCAAACTCTCTCTCTAGCTCGGCGGGCTTCTGGTATGAATTCCCTGGAACCTGGCCATTCCGCTCAACTCCCAACCTCACATTCGTTCCAGGCGGTGAGCGATTCATCAAGAGGCTCAATTGAAACTCACGGCAATCTACGGGGACTACGAGTTCAAATGGCAGAAAGTCTGCGGCGCGATATATCGAATTATGGGATGCTGTGGCGTGAGTTTCTTTGCATATGCCGCTCCTTTTGCTAATTAGTTTGAGTCAGCAAGAGCGTCTCATGGTCTCTGATCCGGTGGCAATGAGCTATATCGTCAATACCAGCTCCTATTTTGGCCTCGGTCCTGAGCTAGAAACTGTAACCTACTGGTTACACGGGGAGAAAAGTGTGGCTGCCGTCAAGGGTGCGTCTGTTTTGCCTTTTTCGGGTTTCATTCGATTGTGCCTCCGTCAAAGAGGAGGCTCACAAACGGCTTCGCGCCGCTCTCAATATCGGCTTCACCGCAGCCGCGGTTCAAAGCTACATGCCAATAGTCCACCAGGCCGCCCAGACTGTAGGATCTCTGATCCACCTGTAGTATCGTACCTGAGTTAACTTCTCCGCAGCTCGTCGAACAATTGGACAAGTCTTCTAGCCAATGGGCCAATGTGTGCCCGCATCTCAGTCTTGCGGCGTTGAGCACAATGAGCCGAGGTGTGTCCTGTTTATATATCTCTCTCTCACGTTGATACCTGAAGTCGTCCTGGGTTACTCGATAAAGGATCTGGGGGAAGAATTTATGGTCGACAATTTGCAGGTCGTGTACGGTGACCTTGATCATACCTGCTTCAACCAACGTCAACCTTCATTGTAGTGCAATCGCATCCAAACAGTCTTCAGCGCAATTGCTGAGGCGACGTGATCAGTACTTGGCTTCCCTCATGGTTCACCGGGGCAGCAATACACATTCCGACCCAGACATCCAAGACCATTCGTAAGGCTAAATATCTAGCGGAGAAGATTGGTACCGAGAAACGGGATGCGGCACGACAGGGGCTTGACACGGACACGGATTTGTACGGCCAAATTCAAATCATACGTTGAGTAGTAGCCCCGGATGCATAACTCATTTGGCATCTAGTCGGCCTACACACCTCGCATACGCTCACAGAGGACGAGGTGGTTACTCAAACAGCAATTATGATGATTGCGGGGGGAGACACGAAGGTGCGACGCAAGGCGATCTTGCAAAAATTGCTTAATGCTTATCGTTCCAAAGTGGGCAAGTAACAATTTCATTCAACAGTCCCATGTCGGCTCCTGAAGCAAACATGGCATGAATGCTATCTGCCAGCCGAGCCTGGAGAATCGGATGGATGGCCATGGCGGGTGTCAGATCAACTGCATTGAAAATTTGGTTTACATAAAGTCTGCGCAGCCTTATCAGGCAGATTTTCCACGATGCAATGCTCGAGGTAGTCCGCGATGATAACGAGGCAAGGCTCAGAGAGCCTGTGAAATCCAAACTTTCGTAGCCCCGACCACTGTGCTGTAGACATCAGGGTTTCCTCCAGTATGACAGGCACGAGGAGCTCCAACATGTTGCGTCGCGGAATGAATATTCCTGGATAGAAGCTAATGCAGTTCATAGCTGTTATGCTGTTCCTGGCGGCGTTGATAAATTCCCCAACGTAGTGCCCGTCTTGGTTAAATCTGAGACAGGCGGCGATGCTTCCTCCTTTCGGGGAGCCAACCCTCAGCCCTTCGTAAAGACCAGATTCCCTTACAAATTGTGCTGCCTACAGTGGGCCGCATTCTTGCGATTCGAGGGCAAGGGTTCAAGTTGCAAACTACCATTATATGAGGTACGAGAAGTGCCGAGTGGTTAACACAATCTATGCTGAGCTGTTGGCTCTCACACGGAGGAGAGCAGTAACTTTCTACGGCATGTACGTGTCCCAACACGCTGCAGCCATGCCCTTTGATGACAGAGAATTTAGCAATTGTTAACGTGGAAGCTAAGGGAGGGAGAAGCCGGAGTACACTCATCCAAATCGCACGCCAGCGGCACTCTATGCGTAGAAACTTTACACCCCAGTATAATTTTGGACAAGAACTTACGAAGGACGCATTGGGGCATGAGTCAGTAACTCAGGCTAGTGTCCTACTAGTTTCTCAGTCACTGAATGCTGCTTGCTCCTGATCTTCTGCCGAGATGCGCAGCCTCCATCTCAGTTTCGTCCTATGATTGTAACAGATAACGATGACATCTATGAACAAGTCAATTTCCGAGTTCAAGCTTTGTTGATTACCCGGACCCCAGGGTATGTCTCGAGACTGGGGAGACCCTGGCCACTGAGGCTTTTCCTGGAAGTGCTGTGCGGTCCGCATACGCCGGCATGCTGTTTATTTTCTGCCATTCGGAATGAAAACGACGAGATGGAATCAAAAACGCAGGAAAAGGGGTGTAGCACCAGCCGCATCAACAACCGAGATGAGTCCTCCCCACCGGCAGTAGCGTAGGACTAAGAAGTGGATTCTCCGGCCGCGGGAGAGATACAAGATGTAAACAATACAGCAGTGATTCGGAACTGGCTGTGGAAGGTGTTAAATGTAAGATGAGCGTCACGGGGCTATACATGGCGCCGGCACAAACCTATTGTCTTGATGCTGGGAGGGAGTATGCGGCTTGCCAGCTGTGGTGAGGGCACGGTCGCCGACTCGCCACGGGGCGCCCGAAGCAAATCAAGAACAGACAGACGCTAATTTGAAGCAATAAGTAATGTGCCAGCACTTCCCGCCTCTATGCGCTCATAAAGCGCCAGGCGCGTATTCGATACCACGTTCAGGGTGTTTACCATTACAGTGAAGAGGTTACTATCTTGGCTTTGTTACGTTGCTCAACTTTGGCTCAACTCCGCGCGAAATCGATGCCGCTTCGGCCGAAGGAGTCGGGTGCACGCGGCCAGGTCACCCGGTTTCTTCCGGCTTGTTACGACACCCCTTCCTGTGTCTTGCCTCTCATCTCGCATTCCTGCTCTCGTTATTGGCTTGCGTTTCAAAGGGCATCGTCGATTGGCGATACTAGAGTGGACTAGCCTCCCATACTTGGCCATCATTCACAGAAGCCAAAATCCTTCTGACCTGCACCGTTGCTGCACTTCTTGGATATGAAACTTTGCAGCGCGACCTCTTGTTTCTATCTGCTTTCAATGTGTTCCTCAACCCGCATCTTGAAAAATGTCACCCCACCAATCTTGCTGCCAATTCATTTTACGGCGCGTACTGATTTCTTTCTCGAGGAAGATTGCCGCCAGCCTTGACGTGGTGTCGACAATTTCTGGGCTTCGAAGTTGAGCGTCCGATATATTATCCAGTAGACACCGGCAGGAGTCAAGGCTCGGTCGTGGAAGGTCCACCTCTGGCAAATCCGAATATCTGCGATCAAATTCTGGAGAACCTCCCCGTTCGATTCGGGCAAAGTCCTCTAGGTGGTAAGTTATAATGTGTGGAGCGTGAGGGAGTGAGGAAGAAAAGCAAGTAAATGTACGCACATTTTTTTCTCACATCGTCCTTTGCCCACTCCCCTACCTCCGCCGCCATCTCTGCGATGCATCTCAAACCGGGCGATCGGCGCGGTGCACGTAAACGACATGGCAGCAGGACACAGTTCTGTCCGCGAGGGGAAGCTGCGAGAGAAGAATTGTTAGCGAAGTAGGAGCAGCAGGGAGGGCGTGAGAGGGATACGGATGCGAGTGCGAGCAGTGAGGATGAATAGAGATGTGAGGGAATAGGCAAAGAGCTCGAGGAGGAAGAGAGGGAGGGAGGGAGGGAAAGGTAGGGAGGGAGGTGGATGCAAGGATTTTACGCACATTGTATCTACTTCCGCAACGTTTTCAATCTCCCTTCGTACTCGCCAGCCTTCCCACTCTCCGCACTGAGGGCGCGCACTCTCCCCCGCTTTCCCCAGCGCCCAAGTTGCCTACGTCCCCTCGTCATCAACATCTCCAACCATCGCTGGAATCTTGATTACTTGAACGTAGTCCAAAGACGCGATACACAATTTCGAGATCGCACCTTGGCAAATTTATCTCTTGTCACCGAAACAATGGGTCGCGCGGAATAATATCGCCGTCGACGCGAGGGCTCCACACGAGATCAAGGCTTCGAAAGGAGAAGATATCGGGTGTTTTGTCCCCCGTGGACAGAAAAGCTTCGAATGGAACGCGTAGAAGGCACTCCAAGGTATCATAAGCGTTGGTGCAATTATTTGTGGCGACGAGGGCAACGTCAAAGTCTGGTTGCCGTTCGTCCATCGTGGGAAGGGGGAACCGGAAGCCTGGAAGAGTTCAGTAACGTAATATATTGCGACATGGTGCCGAAGAGCCCAGTGCAACGCACCCGATTTGAGGCCTTTACTTCGCGAAGCGGGGAGAAAATAGAGAGCGCAAACTAGCATGACACCTGAGATCTAGTTTTGCCCTGGTGCAAGCCGTCGGTCCTCTCCAGACGCAGGAACTCAGGCGAGAGGGAGCCTTCAAGCACTGATCCTCGTTGTGCACCTGCATTCTGAAGCAAAGGTAGAAACCGAGCCAAAAATCGGATTGAGGAAGCTATACTGTACCCAGAGACGAGGGCTAGAAGTGCCAACACGAAGTATCTGAACGAGAGATCGGGAGCCCGCAGCCGGAGATAGTAAGCTAAAGCAGCATGCTGCAGTCCTTGGTTTAGCATGAGGAGACCACATTGAGAAACGCAAAGAGACCGGCGGAAGGGAGGATCGAGCGGACTTGAAGTTGTTTGCACGAATCTCAGGTTTGCGTGACGTGCTGCAATTTGAAACTTGTGGCTACGAAGGAGAGGCAAGATAGTTATGAGAGAAGCGGGTGAGGCAAATAATTAATAAAACTCAGGCGTAAATTGGAGCCCCATACCGCCTTCCAAACAGCAACCCGACGCAACTTCAAGTTGGTGGTTCAAAGATCGTCGGACAGCACTGGAGAGTTGTGAAGAAGGGAGAACGGAGCAATTAAGCGAGATTAAAGCTCACAGAATGGCCACTTCCCCTGGTTGATCAACGTTGCGAAGGGCGGTGGTGGTGGTTCAAGTCAAAGATGGTGCGTGGGAATTTCTTTCCAAAGTGGTAATCTTGTGTCGCCTTGTTTTGTTTTGTTTTCGACCCCAACACGCCTTTTGTTCTTAACGCTTTTGTGCCACCCAGCACCTTCGGTCCAACTTCCATGGATAAGTTCAGACTTGCAATTTTAGGTGATGGGGGAGTGGGGAAAACCGCTCTAGCTGTTCAGGTGAGACCACAGCGATGCCCGTGAGCGCAGCGTGAGCAACTACTGACCTTGCTACTGACTTTCTCTGAGAAGTTCACGATGAGCTGCTTCGTCGGTGAGTCATTGTCAACCTCCAGCCCACCAATGCATTGTTCAACTGTGATTGGTGCTTTCTTAGAGGTATAACATTACTCCTCACAGGCACATTAGATTCGGCACTGAATAGATATTGTGTAGACCTATGATCCAACAATTGAAGATTGTTACCGGAAGCAATGTATTGTCGACAACCGCATGTGCCACGTGGAGGTGATTGATACTGCCGGCCAGGGTATGTCGCTGTCCATCTGCCTTCAGTTCATCCATTGAGCACCTATCATCTCAGAGGACTATAGCATACTTCGTAATCAATGGGTGCGGTATGTGTCTTCATCGACGCAGCCATAAAACCCGCCTACTGTTCCCCATGCAGAGAGGGCGACGGATTTGCTCTCGTCTACTCTATCGACTCGCGGACAACTTTTGACCGACTCGAGACCTTCCACCAATCAGTGATGCGCGCCAAGACAGACCACATTCTCATACTGGTGGGGAACAAGAGTGACAGAGCCTTTGACCGCGAAGTGTCCAAAGAGGAGGGAGGGACCCAAGCGCGACACTTCAGATGCAGTTTCATTGAAACCTCAGCTAAAACAGCACAAAATGTAGACCGAGTTTTTATGAGCCTCGTTCGCATGTTGAGGGAAAAAAGAAATCTGGCTGCCGCCGGTTCCGAGGGACCAAGGGAGAAGAGAAAATGTGTTATATTGTAGGCAGATATTGTCTTTACCCGTTCCGGGGCCGCCGCCCCTTACTCTTTGATGTGCCGCACTTACCCATGTTCCCCTTTTCGTTATGATTACATCACAGCTTATGCAAACTACCTCCCGTGCTCTGTTTGAAAGTACCAATTAGGGTGTTTTGTTTTCCAGTCCGCACAACTTCCATTGGGCTACGCATTGAACGGTGGAGCCAAACTCCAAGTTAGGTGTCATTGGATATGTGCAATGAGATCGATACCTACCCCACTGTGCCCCACGCCGAAAGGCTGTTGTGATCCCCAGCGTTCCCTTCGACGGTGATGTAACCCTCGCCACTGTCGGCTGTAGGGTTTCGAGGACACGATCAGGACCACCGGCCGAGAATCTGAGTGAGACTTTCCTGAAGACGAATGCGACATCCTTTCCGGTTGCAGCAGTCCTCGCACCTGTGAGGTCAGTGTCGCTGCTAGAGGAAGACACCACCGTCCCGTCGGCCGAAGATCGGGTTTTCGTGGCGTTGAGAGGCTAAGAAAGCATTGACCAAGTAAATCGTCATGAGTGCAGTCACATACGGAAACGAGGTACGGGAAGTTTGCGGTCCTATGCTCGACAAAGATGAAACGCTGGAGCACATATTGACGCGAAACTTACCCGCTTCCCCAACCTGGGATAAGAGGGACGTTTAGACACCGTCAACTACTTCCTCGATGATTTACATACCAACACCAAGTACCCCATCATCCCCACCACGGTCGGTATATCTAGCGAGCTATAGCACAGTGTTGTTTCATCCAAAACTCACGCACGTACCCGTTTGGTCCTTTGGAAGAGCTAGTAGCTCCGTTTCAGATGACTGCGATCGTCTTGGGAGCCTTGAGTGGCAGACTTCCGCTGCTTTTCTTTAACAAAACCGTGGACGCAGCATCGATTCGCCGGATGAATCTGTATATAGATGGGAGTCATAACAGATGAAGGTTGAGCATCTGCAACAAGTACGCTGCATGGTTCGATTGCACATTAACATGCTGGTTGAACGCGGCGTTATTGTTCCATGCATCGAAGTTGACCGCAGGATATCCCGTATCTTGGCCGAGGAGGTACCAGGCGGCCAGGGTTCGAGTAGCCATATCCTACGACAATTACAAGTAATAGTTCGTGGCTTAGACTGTGTACTTGCCTCAATCCGTGCTTGGGAAACCGAGCCCGAGTTGACTGCGTTGACCTGGGTGGAATTTTAGCTCGTGTCTAGCAGCTAGCCAGAAAAGAAAAGAGCAGAAGCTCACAAGGTTTGCGCCAAAGTCCGAAGTGCCCGAGTTCTGGGTGACTACGTTAAGCATCAACAATCGATGAATCGGGTCAGAGGAGGTAAACTGGGCACCAGGCATAGTCATCTGATGACGAAAAAGCGTCAGGTCATGTTTTTGGCCAAGCAATGCACATACGTCGAGTCTCGCGTTGAATAAGTACCAGTTCATAATACAGTATCTCACCCGACATAACATCTATGACTCGGAGCATTCCACTGAGCTCGAACGCGGAAGAGGGTTCATCAGAACACACATCCTTGGAAACCATATTCCGTCTTCATTACTCCATTGAGCATCTTGTCGTTCTCATAGGAATAGGAAGAGTTGACTATACAGGATCGATCAATAAATCTTCGGAAACGAGGCGAATGCACTGACTCTGGTCTGTAGATTTGACAAGGAACATTAGCGGATACTCGGAAAGCGGAAACCCAGCTCAACTGTAACTGCACCTGAACACGGCCTGCATCAGACTAGCTCAAAGTCGAAGGAGGGAAAGACATCACGGAGGCCACATTTGCCTGTACACTGCGCTGGAACTGTCATCGTACCGCTGTTAAATGATGATCTGTCGGATATGAGCGCCTCACGAAAGGTGAGAGAAATATACAGTACCTCGAAAGCTCCCTCGCTGGAGAAATATGAGGCTAGCAACGCGATGCCTCAGTAACCGGTTGAAGCACCGACCCGGAAAGAAACGGGTCACCATCGAACCTGTTCGCCGTTGAATGAATTGTAACAGTTTGAGGGAATGATTTCACCCTTCCCAGTTCCGACCAGCCGCAGGGACGCGCATCAAGCTCCTGGACGGACCCGTCAGTCCCAGTTTCACGCATGGAGAAAAGACAACCAACATCATCCGTCCAAGCCCAACATGAACTCCTTTCCCTTTGAACTTTTGGCTGATGGCTACGCCTCTCTGCTTCATCAGAGTGCGATTGAGCCTGTAAACTATTTGTACAGAGGATAGTCGAGTCTAACTCACGTTGTTGATGGAGCTGTAAATTATTCAATATGATTTTGGTAAAATGTAACTGGGAGCAACATACGCGGGGAACACAGAAACCGGATCGGCATCCCGAACGTCGACGGTGAAAAAAGCGACAACCTCGTGTCACGTGGGATTCGCGACCGGCGATCACGCGCACATTCTCTCTTCACGTTGAAAAGTGAGCAACGGAACATTATCACCGAGAGGAATACCGAAGCCTCCCAAGTTAAATTCGAGAGAAGACCCCAAGACACAGCCGATAATTAAGCCCACTTGTTTTTTTGTTTCTCTCTTGACTCATGATTAGTTATCCTGCCGCCACGGTGGCCGTCGAAAGCACGGCGTATCTCTTGTTCTTGCGGCCGTTGAGTACAGTGTACACAAATGTGAAGAGAAAAAACGGTCATGGAAGTAGAGAACAAAGATGGTGTGAGAACTATCGAAGCATTGATGTTGATATTGATGTGCTCACACGGGTGTACGTCAAGTCCATTGCACTCGCGGGCAGGACGATTTTTGTAAGTTGAACTTACATGCAGCGGGGGTTCACAAGAATAGTCCACCGTTCAGTAGGAGGCTCTGAATTGGTGTTGGTCGCAGCCAGCATCCATCGGAAAGATGTTATAAAGCAGCAAGAAGGCAGCCCTGATTGGTGTAGAGCAGTTGCACGAATTAACACGCGACTAACTTGCTCTAACGTGGCGGTACTTCAAGTAACTTAATTGTGCGGAACTGTACTGAACTTGTACTTATGCGGTACGTTACTTGCAAATTTAACTTGGCCCGCCATAAGTGCCGTAAAGTTAGTTCTGGCGGGCCAAGTTAAATTACATAAGTTACTTGTGCAACCATCGCCCAAATCGACGGAGGTGACACTACCGTTATCTGGGAATTCTGGTGTCGATCCTCTGCTGACATCTAAGTAAACGCCAGTCACCCCCGGCCGCCCGGCGGAGGACCACGAACCGAATCTCCAAGATCTCACTGCCCCTACCATCGCGGAGTCTAGGTTAGGGCCCCACGATATCACCCCTGATTTGGTCGCAATTCCGAACTTGGAGGTTACTTATTCTTTCCCCCCCCCCCCCCCCCCCCCCCCCCCCCCCCCCATTCCCGTATCGTACTGGCTGATTTCGACATGAACCTGCCGACGCGACGCCTCTCCTGTCCGCACAGGAGGCGGTACAAGTTCCGACGTTGCTATTTACCGCTTGCTTGGTTGCGATACTTGTTTTCACGCCTCCTAATTTGACTGAATTCAGGTTTCAGGATAATCGCAGCTCAACCGCGTCGACTGCTACGCCTCAGCCTGAGTGTAATCCTGATGTGGTGGGCATCTTTGATTCAGGATCCGTATGTGGTCGCTGAGTCTGAGTAGGCTGGGAACGGCACGGAGTCCGTGAGTGTCGGGGAATGTACAGTCGCCCAAGATGATGCTTCCAAGACTTCAACTCCTCCAGGTAGGTTGTTCCTGGTCGCCTTAGCTTATTGTAAACAGTTCCAGTTGCATCATCCCACGACAAGGCGTCTGGATAATCTCTCAAAGCAACTTCAAAGTAAGCGAACCGCGTCCAGTCTCTTGCAGGATCGAGTTTTTTGGTTTGTACCCAGTGTTAATGAGCCGCCCCGGCCTGCAGTCCGTTTCCTTGAAAGCGCGCCATTACAAATACAGATAATCCCTTCGTCGAGAATCACCTTGATTTGGGTCTGGACAGTTGAATGCAACATGCGGTACACGAGAAGCTAACGGCTTGTGAACCGATCTTGTTGAGATGATGATAGATCTTGATTTGAATGACCTTTGTGTGCGCGTGCGTGGCCAACGCGTGACCGTGTTGGGCGGATTGATCCGTTTCTTCTCCCAAACGTTCTGCGCCGCCCGTCTTGGGTCTCTTGTCTCCCGCGGATGCAGTTATCGCCCTTCTCAAATTCCGGTCCCCCCAATCGCTCGCAGACGGCAAACTGGAACGGGCATACACGAGTTATGAAAGGCGTAGAAAACGCGGCGTTTGCTTGCCCGGGGACTGTCTGTAGTACAGGACCCACTGGAGGTACGCCGTGTCTCTTCCGGTGGCTCTCTTATTCGTGTAATGCTACCTACCTACCCACCTACCTACATAGGTACAGCTAATCCGCCGATCTCCTCGAGTGACTGCAATCACAGCCGCAAATTGTCCCCCGATGCTGAAGACCTCGAACTTCGCGGCTGCACCAATTGCCGCGCGCCGCTCCTCGTATTCTCTTTCGACCCAATCTCCCGGTGCGCATTTGCGCTCCCGGTCCGGTACACGCATCCAACCTTCAAATCTGGCTGTGCGGATTCGATGAACGGCGCGATCGGAGCGGCGACCGTGTTGCGAGCGGTGGCCGCTCAGGTGGAAGATGGAAGCAGGATGGCCCACCTACCTCGACATTGACAGCGCCGCTATCGACGTCGTCACGATCGTGCCCGCACGCAAGGATGGCACCCTCAAGCCTCCCCAAGTGCTTCCCGTCGATGGCCTGTTATACCCTGCCGCAATCCGCGCTACCTCGGCGCATGCTGCTGAACTCGTGGACTGCGTTCTCGTTGATGCACAAGCCTGCGTGGATTTGGCTGTCCTCCGCCAAAATTCCAGACAGCCTGAGGGAAAACAAAGATTCATCGGTGGAAGCGCCTCCAAGTCCCCGGTTGGATTCGAACCACGGACTCTTCCCGCAGGCTACAATCACCCTGCCATGGAGCTGGGAGTGAACAGCCATGCTCGACGAGGACTTCCTTTGGGCTGCTGTTCACGGTGTTTTGCTTGAGAAATTTCGCGCTTCCCAGGACTCCGAACAAGACTCACTTGAGCTCAAGGTATGACACATGGATTCGTTCCATTGCTCGTCCTCACCTTGGATTGACAAGGCGTTTTTTGGTACTCTCTGGCGCCTTTTTTTGCCCCGTTCTACAGCTTTCTCGCAGCACACCAAGCCAAACTAATCGAATAATAATTTGAAACCAAAATTGCGCATTCCAGATCATACAACGTCCCCGCATGGAATCGAGCCAGCGACTCTTCCCGCAAGCTCTAAAAGATCTCCGCTTGACGGAGCGACCGTGCTCGATGGGGACTATACTATGCTGGGATCCCTGCGCAGTCTTTCTAAAGAGCCGATGTTGGTCAGTTTGTAAATTGTTCTGTTAGATAGCTTCGTTACAAATTAATTTGTTCTCGAGACTTCTGCCAACCAGCTGAGAGAATTCTTGGACGTCGCCTTCGACCCACGCATCGAATATATTTGTCCAATTTTTTCCTTGCGGAAAGGTTTTATTCACTAGGATCGTGTGATTGTGACCTGGACGTTTTATAACCGCGGCCATCTCTTTAACCAGCGACCTGGTTCCTGGAATATCAAGGCCGGTGCCGGCCACCACAAGAATGCAGGGTGCTGATGAGCTGAGCTCATGCGTGTCGTGGCTGATTATCTCGGCTATTGTCTGGCCGTCTGGATGCGGCTCGTTGTACAGTACAATGGAAGGTCGGAGGGTCGCGATCCGCAATGCGCGCTGTCCTCGGGCACGGCGTTCGTCGCTCTTTTCTTTGCACGCAGGACATTGGGGGAGGTACAGTAGACCCTTGGGGGACAGAAGACTTTGCAAAGGATACAAGTGCCGGCATACGTCGCAGCGCATCGTTTTGCAGGTTCCGTGCAAAGGGATGCATCTGGCGATGCTGGTCATCGGCGAAATAATCAGACGGCCTTCTTCGGAATCGGTTTCTGTATTTTCGAAGGACTCCTCGAGAATGGGTAATCCTAAGGAGAGTTTGGCTTTTACTTCTAAGCCGTCGATGTTTTGTGTGTACACCCGTAGTAGCTGGTTCCGTGCGTCCAGTGTTTGTAAGAGTTTGTGGAAAGGCGTCGGCCTGGCTGCGTTCGATATCGCGCGGAATTTCTCCGCCACTTCCAGGAGGAGGGAAAATGATTCCGGGGTCTGTTGGGTCGCTTTGAGCCTTCATGCTTCGGTGGTAATGAAAGGTGGGTAAAAGCGGAAGGACAATACCCTCAGGGCGGACACATCAAAGATTCTCTTCAATGTTGTCCCTTTCGCATGTTGGATCCCAATTTGTTCTAAGAAATCTTTCGCAGATGAGAAGGTAGGAAATCCTGCCGCTTCGGACACCCCAGCACCTATAAAAGCGGATCTTCTCTCGGTGGAACCGTGCTCTGGTGTAACACTTTACTTACCGTAGACCACGATTATTTTTTGGGCCCGACCTATGTCCAGCAATATGTTGTTCAAAACGTTGTCGGGTGAGACAGACTTCAAAGACGTGTGCAGTGGTGAGTTCATGGCGGACGACATCAGCGTGGGTTTGGCTTCAAGTTGCGTGTCAAAAGCGTGGCTGCCGGCTGCGCCGCACGTCAGTGTCACGAGCATGATTTTCGAGCACAGCTTCTTTCCGCGACTTAACGGTCCCGTCACGCGGGATCTCCCGGCGATCGCGTGGGAGTCGGAGACGGTGGGACCGTCCCTCGCTTATAATTAGGGACGGGTTCGCCGGTCCGCTCACGTAACCAAACTGATTCGCGATCCACAGCTCCGTCGGTTACAGAATGCGATCGACGGCGGCGTCGAGCTCAGGGGCGGCGTCGGCGCCGCTCTCAATCCTCTCTTGTCTCACATCCAACCCCGGCGCTCTTCTCGTCATCGTCCCTCTCCTCTTCTTTGCCCTCTTCGAGCTTGCCGTTCTTCTCGCCGCTTTCGTATGTGCTTGCTGGGCCTACTGTACTAGGTGTCGCGCTGCCGAAATCATGCCCAAGGACACATCAAAAGCTCTTCCTTTTCCCGGCAAATGGGGGCCCAACGGGTTCGAGACTCAGGACATTCGTCTGTGAGTGAACCACTGATCTGCCGTTTGACTTGGAACTGATGCGCGCGCGCAGAGAGTCACTTACCAAACCCGAACTATCAGACCACTGCCGGAACTTTAAACTCCCGTAGGTAACAAGACAGTACTAACCGAGCGTCTCGAGGCATTTAGCCAAGATAAGCAACGCTGGGAGAGGTTCGTTCCATACTTGTAAATGCATGGTTACATTACTCATGTCGTTCGTTTAACAGTATTCTTCCAGGCGCCATGAATCCGCACAAGGGTTCACGCAAAGCTGATGCAGAGAAGAAGACCAAACCAAAGGTCTCAACTCTCCGGCGCGAGCAGTTGTTTCACGGAACCGACGGGGTCCGCGTAGCAAATGCCCCGGTCACTGAGCGTTCAAAGGACCTGCGCACCACCGAGGAAAAGGCTGCAATAATGCCTTGGGCATATTTGCTCACTTGTTTATCTCCCTTTCTTTCTAACGGACACTTTTTCTAGGCGAAACGTATCGTAACGGCATATCCTTACCAGCCCGAGATCACTCCTGGGGACGTGAACGCTTCAATCTACATCAATCCTCCAGCTGCAACACCTCTATCGCAGGTGCGAGCTGCAACGCAGTCCCCTTGCGCGGCGTCAATAGATGCTAATGTCGACGTTGTGAGTTTCGTTGTTTTCATACGAAATGTTCATGCTCAAATGTGCGTACAGGCACCTTTCCCCAAAAGTAACAACGCCCAGGAGATCTTGGCCGGCTTTTTGTCTTATCTACAGCAGGCTCAGAATACCGTTGTTCCTGGACCCCAGCCATCTCGGCCTAATGTCGCAGTACAATCACAAGGTGAGTCAACGTATCACATTATTCTGGCCATATCTTACCATTGTCTTTAGCGGCACCCCAATCATTCGAGCGCGGGATAGCATCGATTTCTTCCACCGACTCCTCATTCACCGCTGCAACGGTATCTGATGCAGCCGCTGTTTGCCATGCTTCGAACGATGGGTGTGGAGTTAGCACAGACGAGGAGGCTCCCACCCGGACTCTGAAGTTGGCTGGTGGTAATTTCATCGCTTTCCGTGAGTCAGAAGTCCCCGATCCACCGGCTACCAGCTACTCGAAACGCGTCGGGGACTTGCTATCTGAATGGGACGACAATTCGGTGCATTGGAAGACAAGCTCCCCTCTCAAAATCAACGGCTCTCCCATTGCGCTCGTTTACTGGCCCTCCGTGTATAAGTACTGGAAAGGTGCGCAATGGCGGGGCATCAAGAAAGTTTGGTTTGAATGGAAGGCATGTATATTTGATTCCCTGCTGCACACTACTAATATTTACCAGATCCTCTTTCACGCCATGACAGCGGCGACCACCCTCGATGATTTTTGGGCCCAATATTATGCCCCCGACAGATCTGGTGTACTTCAGCGATTGAAGTACACTCCTCTACTCTCTCGTCTCGCACAGGAGCGGAAGGCAGAGAATGAGAGACTCTCTGTTTTGGCTCGCCAGGAACTTACGACTGAGCAATTGACGTATCGCAGAGGCTCCCAGTATATTGTGATGACCAGCCCGGCAATGATAGCGGCTCACTACCGCAAGCTGAAAGGTCTTGACGCCAATGACATGGAGGCCGATGACGAGGAGTAAATACTCTCGCTAAAATCTTTGAATTATCAATGCCTCCTTGTTTGAATACATCCGTCCAATGAATCCCATTTGAGCATTGCTCCAAATATTCCAAGGAACCAATAAAGTAATATAAAAGCTCGCTAGCTAGATACAATGACATGTTCTACCACAACTGAAGCATTTCAAAGACGGTTGGCGATTGGGATTCATATAATCCTCGCGGCGCTCTGAGGGACCGTCGACATATGAAATTAGATACTTTACGATTGTAAGATTGCTGAACTCCGTGCTCCAACCTCCCCAGTCGCAAATGCGAATAAGCCCCCAACGGCAACATGTGTAGAGCCATTGGCACCCACCGCGTCGGAATGAGTGCGTGCCATATGGGTAAGGGTCAATACCGACATCGAGCAAATTGTTTCGAAACATTTCAAGGAAAAACTCGCTGGTCTAGTGATCTAATGAGCACCAGAATGGGACGCATATCTAAAGCTTACCATGTGCGAGTTTTGGTCAGAGACACGGTCCCCAGATGCCATTTTGCGAAACAAGTACCCCTCAGTGGTCCCCGAGACATAAAGCCACTGAGCGAGTGCACGGTCCTCAATCTCATTACTCTGAGGCCTATCGGCGTCATCCGGATTGTGAATGGTACGAAAGAGCGCTGCAAAGACCGGGGGAACGTCGTCAGACATGGTAGCAAGCAAAAGGAAATGTATAGGGCCCCTAAACTCTACTGTATACGAGGAGCGCACAAATACATGTATACCCCCTCTTACGACTCTCAAATAAAGCTACCCTGAACCCTGAGGAAACATTAGCGTCGTAGAGAACGTCATGAAAAATGCACACCTTATGCGAACCGGCACCCAAATCTGTGGAAACATTAGCTCCATGGATACTGGTAAAACAAGTGCGGACTGCCGACCTTCGGGCTCTGGCGTGGTAAGAAAAGTGAGTATGCAGAACACTTGTGACGGTAATTGCGCACCGGAAATTGTCGATGGACCAGCCACGGCAATTGGTGCGCGAGTATGAGGCTTTCGAAGGTTTTTGGACCTTGGATCTAGACTTGTGCAGCTTGGCGAATGTTTTGGACCTTGAAGCAAGATCTGGAACCGCGCGGTCGAGGATCTGCGCAGGGAACCAAATGCGCATCAGCGCCGGGGTCGGAAGAGCCTTCGGCTCCGCAAGACCAGATTTCACTTGAAGGTTGAGGGCACCGATGGATATTTCCACTTGATAAACTTTGCAGTGGCAGGCATTATTTTCTCCTGCAGAATACGAAGCACGGATGAGCGAGGGAGGATAGCATCGTCGGCGGCGGAGCCCAAAGTGACATGCGCTTCCAGTAGGGTTTGCAAATTGTACGGCTGGCGATCAAATCAGACATGAATAAGCGACTGAAGCGAAGTAAAAAAAAAGCGAACCTGGAGCAGGGCCTGCATGGCAATACCGGGGTACACGCACTTGGTGAACTTGCTTGAGATCTGAGCTGGCTCCCAGCTAAAACGAGCCTCACAAAGGCTCGCAATTTTGCTGAATTTTGGCACGGCTACACCCCAGGATTGATATGCGGGAATGGTATTACGGGACCGCGAGGTGATGGGATGGGTGTACAGGTAAAGGACATCAAGATCCGGGAAAACCGGGCTGGCGTCAATTTTTTCAGCCAACGCTTTACACTTGCGACCCAAGTACCCGTGAGATTCAGTACGGAACTCCAGAGCGAGAGCAATCTTCCAGGCGGACAAAAATTGCAGAAATGCTGGCGCCCGAATGGGATGTAGTAGCACTTCACGTAAGAGATCGTCACCCAGGGTAAGTACTCTGGGCGACAGCACGAGCAAGACCGACACCGCACCCCGGAAGACCCTGTCTTTCTGATCAGAAACTATACTAAGCAAGAATATGAGTGAGATCACAGACCTTGTGTTGGTCTCCGCCGCTCAGAAGCGCAACCAGCAAAAGCCCACCCCGAGTCAGAGAAACATCGGGGGTGACGAAGATATTCTCGGATGTATACAATGTGATCTCGTCCTTGTCTTTCTTCTTGTTTGGGCTAGAACAAACCACTTAGAAAAGAGAAAGAAGGAAGCCATGTTACTCACAAAGTCATCAAGGCTCTCGCTCCAAAAACGAGTGCGTCGAGATCCGGGGTGACTACAACATCTACCACGGCCATGTCGCTGAGCTGGGCTAGTTCGGCATCTGCTTCGCCAGGTGCCTACGGAGAAACATTAGCGTAGCCAGCTAAGATAAAAGCGCGACATTTACCATATGCCAGTGATATCCAAAAGCTTCAATAAGCTCTTTAAACGGTTCGGTCAGCCAATGGCCGCGAGTGAGAACTTTGGTGCCGCGCTTGATTGAGTGACGTTCATCCCCGTCGAAGAAGAACACCACCCGAATGGGCTGGCTCTGCATACGTGCGACCCGGTAGAAAAGAGCGCGAAGCTGAGGATTGGGCCCGCGGACCGCATTGCCGTGTTTGATGGCGCGAGATACTGGTGTTGTCAGTCAGATAATCCTACAGAGGTAAGACGTGATAAGACTTACCTGGCGTCTACTGCAAACAGGATGGGCTGACATTCTGGCCCACCCCGTTTGAACCCCTCGCTGATAGTGTACTTGAGGAGATCATGTTGCTCGCCGGCCTTTCCAATAATCTGGGGAATGAGTTATAAAGCAGTCCAATGTCAAGTGGCGACTGGATGTCGTACCTCGGACAACTTGGGAATACCCATCGTCGTGGTCGAGGTTTAAGGTGGTGAGCACCTCAAACCCCTGTAAGACGTTCACCGATAACATCCGCCGAAAAGCGGCCCCATGCGCGGGTACAGGCCGGAGTGCACCAGCAGCAGCGAGGAGAACGCGGCGGCGCATCGTCTTCAGGGACTCGAACACGAGCACGACCACATTGAGTGCGCTCGGGCGACACGCGCACCAAGGTGCACCAGACGGCGAGATCACGACAAAGGTGGTGCTTGCGGTGTGCAGCACACATAGGCAGCCGCGCAAACTCGCTGCCACGCGTATCCAGCAGCGGGGAGGGCACGCAAGGCGGCGACGGAGGCGACGCGTGGGTGAACGCAAGGCCGGCCAACGCGGCCAGAGAACGCGGCGGTGAGGCGGTGATGGCGCGGCTGTGCCAGTTGAGTTATTCAGCGAGGGCCTATGGCTGCAAATGAAATGAAAAGTCAGCTACTATGAAAGGGCTGAGAACTCAGTTACGCACTTTCCCCCTCTCATGCACACCGGTCCATTCGGTTTGAAGTGACAAGCGTAGAGCACTAAGCGTGGACGAATAAAGGTGTGGCGCAAGTCAAGCGAGCACAAACGGGTGTGCAAGTTAGACCCACGCGGGGACGCAGCGTTGCGAGGGGCAAGACACGTCGTTGCGCGGCGCGCACGGTATGCCGGGCGACCGGTAACCGTCGAAGTCAAGACCCAAGTGGGCACCACGGATGACCGTCAGACCTATAGCAGTGGTTAATATGAGCGTAAGGAATGAAGACAAGGATGACGTGCCTTGCCCGTAAACACGCACGCTACTGCAGTGCTTGGAAGCGTTGTTGCACGTCACATCGGCAGCGCGAAGAGCGCAGCGGCGCATCGTGCTCGCCCACAAGAGAGCGCAGTGGTGCCATCGTGGTGGTCTGCGCGCGCAGAGCAACATTAAGCGGCAGGCCGGGGCACGCCCGTGGCGCGTTGGCGACACGAGACTCGGTGAGCAAGGGGTGTCCGAGTCGACCGAAGAAACCGTCCCAGACTCGTGCAGAGGATGGTGTGTATAGTGTGCGTCGGCTGCTGAGGGATGTAATGTCAGCGCGGGCGCAACAAGGGACAAGCAGTCGAATGCTGAGTCGGTGTAAGGGTACACACCTCAACTCATGCCCTGCAGAGTCAGTCCATCCTTCCTCGTATAGGTAATCCACCCGGTACGTTGTGAGCAGGCAGCCAAGCAGAGGCAGAGAATTTGCGCGGGCCGACTCAGGAAATGACCGACGCAGAGGGAGTGGAAGGGAATGGGCGACGCAGAGGGAGTGGAATTGGCATGACAGCTGCGCAACCGACACGCAAGATCGGCTGCTATCTCACTATATGAGAACGCTGTCATGCTTATGCACTCCCGAGTCCCCCAACTTGAAGAGACCGGGATGAGGCCTTGGCTCCAGGTTGCCAAAAAGAGGGAGGGGGGAATCTGTACGCCGCCGACGTGAAGAGTGGCAGATATGAATTTGGTCTTGTTTACGAGCGCGTGCTGGATTCCCAGGCTTGGTTGTCAAAAAAGCGCGTCGCGCTGATCACGTGTGCGCTCCGTAACGCGTCGCATTTGGCCAGAACTGGCCAAACCGCGCTGCATCGTGAAAAATGCAGTTATTCTCGTGTTTTTCCCTTCAAATTACCTTCGACTGCTGTGGTCTACATTGAACGCGTGAAAATCACGTATTTTTCACGCGTTGATTGAGTCGATTGAGTCGATAACAGCGCGAGGCTCAAGCCATGCATGCCAGGCCAGTCGGCACAATGCTTATGCAGCATCAAATGGTCCAACTGAACGGATTCCCGGGACCGTCCTTGATTCTCGGTTGGACAGTTAATTTTTTCAGGCCATCAGACACATCAGCGTACGCAACACCACTGTCCAGTGGCTCTCACGGGACAGTCCCATCCCCGCCTCCCGGACTTAGCGACCTCCCGGTACTCATCGTCGGCTAACAGTCACACCTTAATCCTTTCAGAACTTGTACAATAATGCCGTGAAGGCTCGGAGACAGGCATATATACTATGCCTTACCACGCGCAATTCCAACGGCTCCATCTTCCCCCGTTTTACTCTCACTCCAGCCAGTTCTTTTCCTCCTCCACCACCAAGATGCCCGTCCTCCTCACAAGCAGGATTCTGGGTCCATCTGTCCTTGCATTATTCATGGCGTGGTGGTGGGTTCCTTTTCTTTTATCTTGTGTGCCATTTTTGTGCAGCATCCAGCGGCTGGATGCATAAGTGATTTCTGCTTTCGATTCAAACACTTTCCCTTCCTTCCCACCGAAACGTACACATCTTACTCCCTTCCGTTTCATCCACACACCTCTGGTACTTACTCTGCTTCCTGGTTGCAAACACTCCTTCCTGGGTCCCAGCAGGCGTCGCCTGTTCCGTATATTCGCTGGTATTCCAGCCTGGGATGCGTCGTCCTCCCGAAAGGGCGCCGCCTGGCGGCCTTGAACCAGGCACTCTCACTCATACATGAATCCCATGATCTCGTTCGTCATGTCAGGGAGATCTCCCTGGATATACGGAAAAACAGCGACGACCAAGTAACCCTAGCGGGTATTCTTCGGATGCTGGGCAACATCGAGCACTTGGGCATTCACGGCCTTAGCCAGCCATGGCAAAACATTGGTCCTGCTCTAGCTTCCACGATATCTGATATCATATCCATGCCATCGCTTCACCGGCTCCATCTTTTTCGCATTTAGAATATTCCCTCAGCATTCGTGTTGCACGCTGCTTCGTCTGTGAGCACTTTGTCGCTGTACCACGTCTCTGCATACAGTAGCCTGGACGACCGTACCCTGACTTCGCCGATCGTCTGCAAAAAACAAATAAAACCACACAAGATAAAATTATAACTTATAAGCGAGACATTGTCCTGGTGCGTGGGAGAGCGCACTTGAACTCTATATTTCAGGAAGATCTAGAATAAAAACAGTAAGACCTGTGTTTGATTGAACGAATATGAACGAAAGTGAAACGAAAGTGAAACGAAAGGGAAACGAAAGTGAAACGAAAGTGAAACGAAAGGTGTTCATCTAGCGCCCTGCCCACTCGGCTTGCAGCATCTGCCAGCGTGCTGTGAATAAGCTGCATAGCGCAGCAATTAATGCTCGAGAACTTAGCGCGATAATGCAATATGTGCTCACCGTCATACTGCGCTTGAGGTCGACCTCGACGGGATTCACGGTCGCCACGACAGTGGCTAAATTGTGCGTCTCATTTGCGTCTCATGGTGCAAAATGTTCTCCGGATTTAACTTGGGTTGTCTGGTTAGAACGGTACAAGGAAACACTGGAAACATGGAACTCACCAAAAAGACCTGCAGCACCTTTCACAGCGCGCTGTCGAGCTCGGTAAAGCGGTCCCTGTCCTTGACGGCGAAAAGCACCGAAGTAACGCGCGAAATTTGTCAGCTTATGGATCTAGCGTACGCAGCCTCTCGCGAATGTCCATCTGCCGTTATATAGCGGGGATAAATACTACGCCCGTCCCATCACTAGCCAAACCCCGCGGGAGCTAGAAAGACGGGGATACTTACAAGCCTCCCGGGTAGCCGAAGGGCGTCTCCGAAACTCAGCAGCGTAAGATAGTAGATGTGTACCGCGCAAGTTTTGGGAGCATAGTAAGATCTGCAGCAGCATAGGTGGTCTACCCAAGGTCTACCACAACATTACCCAAAAGATCGAATGCCTCCTCGAGATCGTGCAGAGTCGGACCCTGCGTAAGCGCATACACTCGGCAGGATGGAGTCTGAGCCTATACCAGGAGGGACACACCGTAACCGTGCGCAAAATTTGGAGGAGAAGTTTGGAAAAGGTTTTTCTGTCCATTCTGCCCTACGCGTACGGAATCCGGAGCCAGAGATACAGTCGGGCCGGTAAGGGATCGGGGCAGTTCTTCGCTGCAGGCAATAGCAAAGATACTTGAGAATAGGGGGGAGAGGAAGCCACAGTCAAGCAGTTACCAGTGTCGCACTCAGGCTGGCAATGTGTGCGCGTGTCGATCTGGTGCCAGACCAATGCGGCCAGACTGCCCCGTGCTTCAGACAGTAGACTGCGCCCACAGGTTGAGAGGTATCCGAGGAGCTTCACTGAGGGAAAAGTTCGTGTCTCCAGGGCCGCGGGAGGGAAAGGATTCCGTGCAAGACGAGATTGTTCAATTTGTTGACAATGTTGTGGTGGCGGTCAAGAGGTTTGCGGTCACATGACTGACGCGTGCCAATCCGGACCAAACAGCGCGTTGTCAATCATTTCTCCTCCGTTTCCTGACATCCTCGTTAGATCCAAACGTTACTTTGCCAAAATACTCAACCGAGTAAACAAAAAAGCCAGTGGTTAAATCAGGATCCTTGAACCAAGGCCCTCTAGTTCTGGTGTTCTACGTCAACCTCAATCCCCGGACACGCCGTCACCCGCGACCTGGCTTCGAGTTCCAACACCAGAGGCATCTTGGCTCTGCGTGGTCTTCATGCTATCCGGCCACGTGTTCCCAAGGAGGCAGCTCCGGAAGCCTGGCCGCGGGTCTGGAAGTGGGTGTCCTTTCTGCATGCATATCGCCAGGACCGCCAGCAGTTACCTTGTAGAACGAATGATAGTTTAGTCTTGATCAAATCTTGATGAAGAGATGAATAGGAGTGTTTGTTTGCCTTCACTCTACTACTTATCTCGCAAAAGCAGGCCGAAAAAGGCAGGCGGCAGCGCAGCGGGGTCAAAGCGGGGTTACCTGGGATAATCGATAACCCCGGATGATGTGCGATTGGATTTTGCTATTTCCCGCAGCTGGAGCTGGCGCTGTATAAGTATAAAACTGGCGTTGTCGGGTCTGGTGCATGCCTACCTCGCGCGAAATTGGTCTCGGTATGCAGCCGCCGCGCCCCGTCGGCCCGCAGCTGCCGAGCATCCGCACCTTGCACCCATACCTGCCACCAGGTCCCGAAGCCGGACCGTCGACGTCCACCTCAGCCCAGGGGCCTGCGCCGCAGAGCCAGGGAGGCTACTATCCTTCTGGGTCCGACGGCGACGAGCGGGACGACCATGAGCCGCCAAAGAAGCGCCGTCGACAAGCGCTGAGCTGTACTGGTACGTCCCAGGTTCTCTCGCCTCAGCCCGTTCCGCTTGTTTTCTCAATCACGGTGATATGTAACTGACGTCGGGATGTCGATACAGAATGCAAACGGAGGAAGATCCGATGCGACAGGTGCGCATCGCTTGCTATTGATGCGATACAATTAGCTGAACTAGCGGTTGTGGTGCTAGGACACAGCCGTGCGCGCCGTGTGTGAAGAGGGGAGACCAATCGAAGTGTCAGTGGCATGTGGTGGAGCCAGCGTAAGTCTCATTTTGTTTGGCTCGTTCAAGGCTCGTTTGTTTCGATCTCTGCGATTATGTATATTCCCGCCCTTCGCGCTCTGTGCGCATTCTTTTCTTTTCACAGGGTTTGCGTCCTGGCGAATGCTGCGTTTTTTTTCCCCTGTTGCCTCTTCAAGAGACGGGAATTTCTTTCCCTCGGGGTTTCGTTGAGTGTGCGTTTCGAGTTGCAGCAACGCCTTTTGCTTTTTGAGGTCAGGCAAAAGGCCTGTGCCGTCGTTCTCTTGCTTCCGTGAACCCCCGTTGGCCAGAAAAGGCTTTCGTGCCTTTCCATTGGAACTTTTTCCTGTACTTCTTCTTCACACTCTTTCACTCCCTACTTCCAATTTCTTTTGTCCACGGATTCGCTCCCTTGAACTCATAACTCTGCATAGCTCAGCACTCCCGCGCTCCACATCTTTCTCCTTCAGCGCAGAGAAATATTTCCCTCGCGGGGAGGACGATGCCCTGCGCGCTCGCGTCGACGCGCTTGAGGGCTGGATCTACCATCTCCCGCCACAGATATTGGCGTCCATGCCCCCGCCGCCTGGATCGAGGCACCCTGGCCCGCCGCACTTTTCTCTTTCTCCCGACCAGGGACAGAGTTTCTCTCCCATGACGCATCAGGCGGCGCCCCCGCCGCCGATGCAGATCCGGCCGTTCGCTGGTGGTGGTGCCGGGCAAGGGGCGCCGTATGCGCATCCGCAGCACCAGCCTACAATTGCGCCGCAAGTCCAGACACAGACTCAGAAGATTGAGACGCTGCGCGCACTTCGCCGCTCGGCGAGTTTCTCCACAACTGTGCAGCAAGGGCGACGCTCGAGCTTCTCTCTGTTGCACTCTCAGTCCATACCCTCGATCATGCCGTCGGCAAGTTCTGTGACGCAGCGGGAACGGAGTGGGTCGTACCACGGACACGTACCTGAACACGCATTCAGACAATGGCAAACGCCGCCACCACCGCAGCAGCAACAGCAGCAAGGCACACGGACGATCTCCCCCACAGAAGCACGCCGCGCGATCTCGAGTTCGCCAGTCCACACCCGGCCTCCCAGTTTGTCTGCCTCACACCCGGGTCCCGGGGCGCAGTGGGGCGAGGGACTTAGAGCTTCCACGTCGCCTTCCCCCGCGGTGCCAGGAGCGGGATCTGCTGCCGGCGGAAGCGGAAGTGGGAGGGATGCTGCAGCGCTCGGTAACGCTCCAGGCCCAAGCACCGGCACCGGTGGCTCGTTTTCCTCGTTCCCCTCGCATCCGCCGGCGCACCCAGCTTCCACGTCAATGGACTCACCGGGCACGTTTTCGCGCGCCGACCCTCCCCCGCCTCACACCCACGCCCACACGCAGCCTCAGCCTTCGCCGCCCTTCTCCCCCTTCTCGAGCGCAAGCACAACTGGCCGCGGCTCTTTCTCGTCTCACTCGTCTGCTGCGCCCAGTGCCACGTATTCGTACTTGCCGGGCCCGGGGCCGGTTGGGAGCGATCTTGAGGCTCAACGGATGGGGAGAGAGGTCGAGATGGGCGCGGGGATGCTGTTCCAGCCGCTGCACGCGCACGCACGACGCGCCAGCGAAGGCGCGGTCCCACTCGCGCGTATCGTGGGTCCCGACGTCGGTATTGGTCTCGACGACGTCAGTCTCAAGCGCGCGCGCGAGGTCGAGGTCGACACGGCGGCTGCTCCACCGGGATATGTCCCCGCCGATGCCCCGATGCATGGCGGCGGGCCTCGGGCAATGTACGAGCCACACGAGAGTCGAGGGAGAGAAGGCGATAGTGGCGGCGCCCCGCCAAAAAATCGGCCCGCGCAGGCGCTCCAGGGCGCGCGTCTGCGCGTCAGCCGCGCGCCCTGGTTCCTGCGCCCTCCTCACCGACTCTCTCGCCCTCATCGCTCTCTGTCGGGACTTCACGCGCCCTCTCACCTGCGCGCTCGCCGCACTGCTCGGTCGCATCGTATCCGCCCCCTGCTTCGGCACGCGGTGGTAGAGGGGGAAGTGCTGAGCGTGAGGGTGGCGGCGTGCTTACCGACAGCATGCACGCCGAGCCGCCGTCTTCGTTTCCCGCACATGGTTATTCAGCGTCACAGGCAGGGCACTTGCAAGGCCGTCTGCCTCCGCCCACGCGCGCGTCGTTCCCGCCGCCGCAGCGCCACCACCCGTATCCGCGCGAGGAAGGCGGCGGGGGAGAGCGACGCCGCGTCAGCTCGCCGCTCGCAGGCCCATCGACGCTCCCGCCCATTCAGCAGTTGCGTGAAGATGATCATCCCCGTGCATCGGCGAGTCCACGTGTACCGAGCCGTGAACGCGCGGAGGAAAAATCGGTCATTCCAAGGGCTCGGAAAGGTCCGGAAACACCATCTGCTTGACCAGGGCTGGCCAGATTGGGACCGCCGATCAATTTATCCGATATCGTTTACTTTCCACTTCTCTCCCAGTCTCTCGTCAATTAAGTCGTAGTTTGCCCGCAGTTCATCGCGTTCGTGTCAATGCTTACCGCCATCTGCGCAATCCTTTAAGTGTGCTTCAATTTTACATGGCCCCATCGTAACCGTGCCCGCCGGTCTTTTGCTGCGCCACCCCCACGAATTACTCCGCAATGTATTTATGCGCACGCACGAAGTTCTCTCGGTGTCGTTACAGTCAACAGTCAATAGCATGGACATCAAGTTTGCTGCCACTGTAAGTATGCTGTACCACTAGATTTGAGTACTAAAAATTCTTTCATCGAGTGTGCCCGGTACGTGAGTCTTGACGCCGACGTGCTTGCACCACATTCGATAGCTAATCACCATTGACTGGCATGAGAGTTGTATTGAGTGGCAGAGCTAGCTCCGCGCTCAACGTGCACGTAATTTGTACGGGAGGAATGATTGGGATATTGGAGAAGCATGCATATTATTTATCGCTAGTCCGCCGTGAATATATTAAGAGATAGGAACAGCGTTGCTGAGAGCATCAATACGTAGATACCTCGCCCCATCGTGCTCGACGAAGAGTGTTTCAGGAGTTTTGTCGTCCACAGGAATATCGTACCCGGTGAATAGCTTGAAAAGAACGGTGTCCCCCACCTGCATGCACCGTCCTTTGAGCATTGTAGCGAAAGCTTCATGCTCGATTGTGAGACCTTGAGGGTCTGCTTCAACAACAAGTTTCTCATAGACATCGCGAACAGCCTCGAGGAGCGGTAGAGGATGGAACTCGGACCCCGTTGAGAAGATAACGGCAGGCTGAGGCCACGGCGCAGCGTCGAGGGCGGCAGGCTTCTGCTTGAAGCCATCTGAACAGTAGCCCTTCTTGTGATTTTCTGGCGACTTCGGTGGACCGGGATACATAACTTTGTTGCAGCGGGTACACACGGCAATCTTGCGCTGTGTAGCAAAGTAAGTTGCAGAAAATTGTAGAACAGCACTGCGTGCGTACTGAGGTCGTATTTTCAGCTGTATCGTGCGCACCACTTGCGACTGGTTCCGTTTTCAACAGGGTAACTGTAAAACAGTGGGTTCGCCAGAACTTCTCATCCCCATTTTGCGCTGCAAAGTTCAAACACACGATAAGCAGCAGTTAAAGTGAATCAATACTACGCACATTTAAAAGTATTCGTTGAGAGATGGCTCCCAGTTTATTGACAAGAGCTCGGGGAGTTTTCGCGATTGCACCTGGGATTTTAGCTGCCAGTCGCTCATTATAGCGACCCACCGCGTCAGCCCACTTCCTTGTGGTCATATCCGACGCCTTCCACTTCAGTTCTGCTCGCATTTCCATGAAAAGGAAGAACTCAGATCCCTGGGCAATCTCCAACGCCTTTGGATTCGTGCCCGTGCCAGAAAAAAACAGCCTCTGTGAACGCGTAAGTTTGAGAATTGCTGCGTCGGTGTGTGGAGGTAACGGAAGGGGTTGGGCCAGGTGCGAGAGGTCAATCGACGTCTGAGGAGTACTTTGGTTCGTTAATTGAGGTGCTGGATTTAGCGGTGTGTCGGCTGAGTTGAACATTGGATAGAGATGTTTCGATGTAGTTGAGGAATCCAACGTTATCAGAGTCTGTTGAGCCGCGTATCAGTGAGCATCTAAAAAATACGGCGGATGCGTACAGCATTGTTCAAGCGAGTCTTTTTAGCGTGCGGGATGGGAACAAGCTCTTTCAACTCCGGATCCAGGTCCGGAGTGTCTGGTTCCTTGCGCTTGGTTGAGGTAATGGCAGCGGGAACAAGTTCAACATCCTATGCAGCGGATCGTTAATCGGTTCAAAAAAATTAAGCGACAGTACTGAGTACAGACCTGTTCAGGTTGTACAGTTCCTTTCAATGCGGCGCGTGAAGATACGGCCAGATGCTGTGTCGGTGTGTTGACGATTTCAACATCCTATCATTGTACGTTAATTTTGAGCCTCTCTCCACAAACAAAAAGAACGCACAGGAGTCGATGGCAGTCTCAATTGGGGGATTTCGCGCTGCTGAGGTTGAAATAAGAGAGCCGTGTCAATCTTGAGATCCAGGAGGACGGCCTGTGGATCGGTCGGCGTCTCCAGTATCTGCTGGAACAGTTTATCTTCTTCTTCCACCTCGCTTTTTATCGTAAGCAGTCCACCGAAAGTGTCGTTGTGTTGAGAAACAACCAAACCGAATCTTTCGCCACTAGAAACATTGCGAAGAACAGGTTGCAAAGATGTCTCAGGTACACCAGAGCTCTTTTTTGCGGCTTCGAATTGGAGAATGTTGTTGAAGAGCAACGCGGTTCTGTTGACAAGACGGGTGTGATGGGAACCAAAGGTTGAACACACGAAAATATAGTTTCCCGGGGCTCCAGGCTTCTTCGAGAATGCCATCCGGATATTGCGCCGACGAACGAAATCGTGGCAAAGAGCGTTTTGAAGCTCAAGACCACTTGCAGACGCTCTCTGTAGCCCGTTCCACCCCTTGTGGGAGCTCTCGATCCTGCTGCCATCGGACGCAATGTCCTGGTTGCGGCGAGACAGGCATCCCTTCTGAAGATGTTTTAGCTGGGCAGCATGGACCTAAAGCTCGTCAGCATATTGGAATCCTCGGACGAGACAGGATAGGATTACTGCGTGTGCGGCGGCCGACCACACACCACCTCGTTGGCAGTAAGTATTTAACATAAACGGCTCGCATCTTCGATTCCTGTTCTTCTTTTGACCAGTGCTTCGCGAGCACACCCTTGCTTGCTGAATTCTTTAGAATAGCATTGCGGATGTCGGCGGCAACTTCCCCACGATGCGGATTGCTCATGCCGTTGATAATGGCAGCGAGATATCTTGAATTCAATGAGCCATGTAATACGATCAGACGAACCGCATCATGAAATGAAAAACGTCCAAGCATATTTGGATGTCGGGCAAAGCTCTGCGAACCTCTTTGTCGATCTGGCAACAATTATCGGAAACAAGCATATCAGGGAACGGCACCCCGAGTTCATTGCAGCGATTTTTCAGGCCAACGAGAACCTCATACATTTCGGCAGGGGATGCCGACTGGCAGAATCGCTGTTTTTTAGTTAGATTGAGCTTTTTACGCAAGGAATCAGACGAACCCAAGCAACGATCTCATTCAGTTCGTTTAGAACACTGAGGATGCCGCCTTTCATCGGCCTCGTTCGGGCCTTTGACGTGTTGACAACTGTAGCTTTGCCCGCTGCTTTGAACGTGTTGTCAACACTCAAGCAAATACCTGAGGAGTAAGTAATAAGTATTGAGGAACCACAAATCGCTAGCCATATGCAAGAGACTTGCCTGGTACTAAATTTCGCAGATATTCACAGGATTCCTTGGCGCGGGTGCCATCGACGAAAGCCGTGTACACATCGCGGATGAGGTCGTCCGTGATTGACGAATCATTATAGCCCAATGAATTGGGAGGCGAGAATGGCGTCATCGTCGTTTGGAAGAAAGAGAGGTATCCTGGCATAGCGTACGCCGCCTGGTAAGCCTGCAGATACTCCATAACGTGTTCATGATATTCCAGAAGATGCAATTCTGGACAAGGTGAGCCAACGCGGTAATGATGGGATTGTGCTTACGTTTCATGTGTTCAGCTAGGCCTCCGGAGGTGCTCGACAATCTGAACTCAATAATCAAGTCGAAAAGGCCGCGAGTCACAGCACAACGGCTGAAAAAGTGCGGAATCCGCCTGAGATTGTGGAGAACATAGTCAGCGCGGAGTAAGATTGAAATGTTGAGGTGTACTTACGTGGAACTTCCCAATGCTCCCAATTTTTCCAAAAAGCATGATTTGTAGTCGCAAAGGAGCGATTCTTCGTTTCGCTTGTGGCGGACCCGCCCGGGCATTCATCGTGTCGTAGTTGATATCCCAGGGCAGTCTCCTCTCGCTTCAGCCCGTGGACCTCACGGGAGCCGGTTGCAGTCCACGAATCCCACCTGACGTCTGTGGATCCACATTCGGATTCGGGGCATTTTTTGAGTGTCGGATAATATACGGGGTGGATGATATTGATTGGGCGCAAGTACGCCGTGTCGGGCTTGATTTTCTCAGCTCGGAGGCGTGTATCAATCAGTGAGGGTGGAAAGAACTGGGGGCCATAGATTGGAATGCCGGGCTTCAGTTTCTGTGGCCCAGTGGTCGAAGTCTTCCCAGTCTTCGGCTTGGTTTCGTTCTTGAGAAACGTGACATATTCCACCACGTTGGCCTCCCATCGAAGCTGGGGCTCATACTTTGACTGGGTAAGTCTGTGTTTGAGCCAGTTTTGAACGCGAGTATTGACCTGAATGCCGCACATGTCAGTAGCAGTGTTACAGGCCAAAAAAACGGAGCTTACACTGCTGATCCACTCTTTCTCAAACTTCGCGCGGCTGCTCGTTGGTTGTGCAGCTACCAGAAGAGCTAGAACGACAGGCGGGTCGAACGACGCCATTGTGTGAGAGAGCGCAAGGAGGGGGAAAGAGGAGGTGTCTCAAATTTTACCTCCGGCTCCCTGCACCGATCGCCTTAGTCACTGATGTCGGGGTCGCGTTCGCGGTCGCAGTCGGGAAATGTGACAAGAGAAAGCTGTCGCGTAGTTGGGAATATTTGTACGAGACCATACTAGGCCCATATTTTGCTGCGAGGAAACACAGAGGGGAATTACATTGCACTAGTTCCCGAAGGGAAGCCAATATACAACTGGTTCCTCCGTGCTACCTGCCTTTTATTATGGCGCGTGTCGGTCCACGCGCTAAGGCATATGCGAGCTTGATTGGATCAGGACCACCGACTCGTCGCGAATAGTTTTGAATCTACGCAAGCAAAGAAATGAGACAGAGGCTGAGGAAAGATTGATAGACAAGCTTACCAGCATCTGGACCAAGAAGAGTGGACAGTGAGAAGAGATGAAGGTACATCGCTGCGAGCCGAAGATGGCTGGGCATCAGTTCGGCAAACCGCTCATGGATGGGACTGCTGGCACTCCTCCAGAATATCACATCCTCATGCAGATGCCTGCGGGCGCGCGGAGACGGATTCCTCCTCTAGTCAACCTCTAGTGACTTATATACTTCGGACTAAGGAATGTCTGTTCAGAATTTTGATTACAGGGACAAAGAAAAAAGGAACTTGCTGAATGGGATATAGCGTGCGCATAGCTTGAAGTACCTGCTGAGCTGCAAGACCCGTTTCAGGAAGGAGGCATCTGATTGTTCACTGAATGGTGGGCAGCAGCGACGCGCTAACCATGCAGTAGGCCCCTTACCGTATCGCTTTGCTCTGTGTGAACAGCGGCGACGCGCAGACAGCCTGATACGAACGGTGTTTCGTCGAGAGCGGCGTCGGCTGCTCATCTCCTACTCCTGCCCGTCCGACCGTTGTCAAAATTTCCGCGCTGGACCTAGCAACTGCGGAAACAACTGCGGAAACAACGCGAAAGTGCGTATTCGCACCTTGCCATGGGCCTCGGCGCAGAGAACTAGTTATTTGTGCTTGCGAGGGAGGATATATGTGTTAATATTGGCGATCCGGATTGCAGGGGAGCCCGGAGCGAGAATATGGAGGAGCGTGGTTATCACGCACCTGGTATCTCCACTGCGCCTAGAACTACTTTCCCTCGATGTACCAACAGCAGATACATCCTCTGCCTTCCAGCCGCGATCCCTCTGGGTTGGTTGAACGGGAATACAGCTTGTACCTCGGTTCGGCCTGGGTATCTTCCCCCGCGGATGGTAGATGCCTATAAGGGAATATACCGCGTGGCTGAGCCTAGTATGTGTTTGCAGACAGTTTTGAAGTGCCAGAGCTGCACCTGGGGCTCGGTGTCGCGTCGGACTTTGCAGGTCGCGTTTGGAGAGAAAGAAGTGTCAAAGTGTTTGCCGCGCACCCCGTGGGCAAACATTCCCGTGATCACGTGTGTGGAATCGGTCGCTTCGGTCTCAAATCGCCGTCGGTCGCTCGACCAATTTCGATCATCCCTTGTCACGGCGGTGTTACCCGCGGAGAAGGGTGATCTTGGGAGGGCGAGAGACGAGACGAGGATGAGGGCGATTTACACGAAGACCCACAATTTCGCCCGTCAAGTGCATCTAAGATTCTAGATCTTCGGGACTCCGGGAGACCAACAGCTTTACCCTAATCCTCGTCTTCGCCTCTTCCCCTCTATTCCAGCCTGAATTTCTTGGCTCCGAGCGATACCCTGACCATCTATTGCCGCCCTTCGTGCTACTTCAAGTTCTTGGCCGTCTTCCACCCTTGCATATCCTTCTTCGAAAAATCCTTGCTCGCCACCTGCAAATACCTTGTATCAACATTGCGTCTTGCATACCCCTCACTCCCTGATCCTCCTTTGCATAACTGACACGCTATGTCTTGCATTACCACGGTCTCCCTGCATACTTCGTTCTTGCACACTTCGCACCTCCTGGATACCTCCCTCTCGCATGCCTCATACTACTCTCCTTAACTTAGTTGTTCTCCGTGTACCCGCCTACCTATGGCCCGATCCTCGCATGCTCTAACTTATCCCCCGTATATACTGTACTTGTCCTGTACTATTTCCTACCTTGCCCACAACGTACATAGTGTAAATCCGAGAGAAAAAGAGAAAGATATGTATACTGTCGTCGTCTTGGCTTACATGGTATCGCCGCCGCACCGCCCGTTGGACGCGCGTAACGGATGTACCGTGAAGACAACAAGATCGATGTGCCTGTTATCGCCGCTGAGGACAGACACCACAATGAACGAATAAAAATTCTGCTTGATTGAATTATGGACTGAATGTAAGACTGTGAGTAAGTATAGCTGTAACTATTTAAGTGTGTGTGTGTGCGGTGCAGTGTAAAAGTAAGTATCGATGCGAAAGTCCGTGTTGTTCCCTACCATCTTCCCCCTTCCCCACGCCTGCATTCGCCCCGTCGCCCCGTTGTCGCCCCCCTTTCCCCGTGCGCCGAGCTTGCTCGGATCGTTCCCACCGCCCCTCCTCGCAATGATCTGGGGTGGTGGCCGCGGAAGCGAAGGAGTGGACTCAATCGTCCCAGACAAGGCGACCGCCCGCATCTACGCTGGCACTCATCCCTCCGCTGACTTTCGGGTTCCCGGAGCTTTTTTGCTGGGCTACAGAGGATGTCAGCCAGGTCCGCAACGGGGAGGAAAGAGAAAGAGGAGGGTGGGAGAAGGGGAAGAGGTGGGAGAAGGGGAAGGAGATCGACGAAGGAAAAGAAGAAGGATGAAGGGAAGCGAAAAGGGGAGAAGAGAGAGAGGTCGTCTGAAGAGGAAGTAGGGCAAGATGAAGACTAATGTGGAGAGAACGTGGATCATGGACAGCAAGGGCCCAAGAAGAACGGGAAAGGCAAGCGAACTCGGGATTGGTAAAGCAAGGAGGAAAAAATAAAGAACGAAGCGGAGGAGAGGGGAAAGGAAGAGGAGGAATAGACGACTCGGCAGATGAAGTCCAAAAGGGTGGGCGAGAGGCAGGGGACAAAAGGGGGTTGATGATTGTGGAAGGGGTCCATCC
>JARGYF010000205.1:0-101404 GCA_029203975.1 Mycena vitilis | reverse complement strand
ACTATCTTGATTATGCATTGCTACATGTTCGTTGTGTCTGATTTGACAGGGAGGGAGAAGCGCGGAGCGGAAAATAAGACAATTAAGCCAACAAATAAGTTATTTGACGGGAGAAGCACGAAGGCATATGTGGCGCCGCTCCATATCCTTCCTCCTTTTCCCCACCACCATCTCAGTCGCTCTCGCTCTCCACGTCTTCACCACATCGCCCCATGTCGGAGTCAGAGTAAGTCCCCGCGTCCTGCCACGGCGTCGCCTCCCTCACCAGAGCGCAGAGAACAGCAGCTCCGCGACGAGGAGCAACGCGACGAGCAGACTCTGGAGGAACTACGCCTCAACGCACGCCGCGCCTTCCGTGAAGCAGCCCAAAAACTCCGCGGATGCAGCCCGCGCTCCCGCACCCGCGCCACGGCGAACCTCGACAACTGCCGGCGCGTCTTGGTCTCCCTGTCAGGCGAGGAAGAGGAGTCGGAGTCGAGTATAGTACTACAGCACAAGCTCCAGCAGCAGCGGCGGAAGCAGCGAGCGTGATCTCGAAGAGAAGAAAGCTATACTGGCTGAGTACAGCTTGAGCCCCGCGGCCGTCATCTCGCGCTTCCAAGCGTTGGACGAAGCCGCCGCCATTGCCGCCAGCACCGCCAGCACATCCACGCTCCCTCCACTCCCTCCGCACGACGCCGCGTGCCGCGGCCTGCGTGACAAGATGGCGCGGTGCGACTGCACACTGAAAAAGCTGCGTCATGGGCGTCGGCTCGCCCGCCAGCAAGAGCGCCTTCGCCGCTGGGTCACGACCACACTGACGCAGGAAACCTGGTTCGACGGCGACGACGAAGAAGATTAGAGGTGGGTTGTCTGCGCCCCATTGCGTGCCGCCGTTTGCTGAATTCGCTCCCAGCCGTTGAGGGGAGAAGGTCGGCTGAGAGGGTTGTAAATTTTGATATACGTACCTCCTCTTGAATTTCACTTGCTTGTCCAATCGCATTCAGTTCTGTCTCGAGAGAAAGAAGAAAAAGCCTCAGTGGAATTTTGCCTCGTCCAGATACATGGTGCGGATTCGCCTATCTCACTTTTGTCTTGGGCAGCCAAGCGTTTACCTTTCTGCGAGCATCCTCTCGGCGCCGACTGTCCTCGACCTCGACCAACGCCGCGTTGCGCATGTCGAGGGCCGCGTCTCTGTCCTCCGACCATCCGCTGCTGGAGCTTGGGGGGCTGCTCGGGGGCAGGCTCGAGACCCTCACTTTCGTCGGCTGTTAATGGAGTCCAACTCAGCGCTGGGAACACGCCTAGGGGGGTGAAACGCACCTGTAACGGGTGATTCGCCCAGCCGGGTGGTGGAGGACCGACGTCCCACATTCCTGGGCAGCCGGCGTAACCGCGGCGCCAGCTTGGTGCTAAACGTGGCGGGGTGGGGGCAGCCGGCGGGGTGGGGACAGTGGGCGCGTCTTCGGTCGAACGCGACCGAACGGAGGTCGTCGTTGGGGCTGTGGTCGAACGCGAATGGATGGAGGGGGTCGTCGGGCCAAAAAACACTGGAGAATCGGCCTCCGAGGGCATTGGCGGACCCAACTGCGCTTGCAGGGCAACGGGGACGGGGCGCTTGTGCCGTTTTTCATACTTGGCGCACCATTCGTCGTAACCGATCCTCGGTATGGATTTCCTGCAAGGTATTGAGCTGAGTTAGTGGTGGCAGTAAGTGGACACGCACCTGGCACGGCGCAGAACCTCCTTCTGCGCCAGCAGTGCCCTGTTATCGGCACGGTAGCGGGCCCCATCCTCGCGCGCCGTCTTTCGATACCGCGCGCAGTCGTGCGGGCTGAGATTTGCCCTGAGTCGCGCCATGCTTTCGCGAGCCTTGCGCCGTAGCTCCTCCTTGTGTCTGTCCAACGAGGACGCGTCGGAATCGAGTTGGCTGGCGAATATAAGATGTTCTTACCGCGCTCTGTAACGAGCTTGAGCTTCGCGCTTGGCCTCCAGGTTGGCTTTCGTAGGCTTACAGCGTGCAGTAGAGGCGTCGGGCATGGAACTAGTGCGAGCAGAGACAATGGTGGAGAGAAAGAGAGCAGCAGAAATGGTCGAAGTCGGAGTCAGAAGCAGCAGAAAGTCGTGGCGTACTTCATGCTTCGAATGAGCATCTTCAGGTCGACGAAAACCGGTCAGAAAAAGCCAGGAAAATTGGAGGAGCAGCGTGCAATGCAGAAGAAGCATAGTCCAAAAAGGCTTGGCATACAGCGTCCACCAAGTGTTGAAAACAAGAGGTCCGACCAATTCGGACAAGCCGATCACTTCATGTTGGCGACAAGCAATGGGGTTTGGCGGTCCCGCACGGACCTTCCTTTCCCACGCCCCATTCACGCTTCACATTTCAAGTCAAACAATTTTTCAAGTCAAACTTCACATTTCTAAGACTAAGCCAAGTCGATTGAGTGCAGACTGTTACATCGAGTAGCGAGCGAAGTAGGTACACATGTAGACAAACGAGCTAGAGTACAAAAAAGGGTCCGACGAGACGGTGATGTAGCGGTACAAAAAAAACCGGAAACAAACGTAGATAACATGCTTAAGGCCAACGCTGGCAGAGAAGTCAGTATCGCAGCGATGCAGGGGGCACGACCAACGCACCGAGGCTCAAAGCACAGAATTCGGTTGTGTTGCGGGGTTGCATAAGCTAGAACATAACGATGTTAGCAAGTACAAGACGAGATAGGAATTGGCGTACTTCAGGCTCCAACGACCTCCGTATCCGGCGTGCTTCAGGCTGCGAAGGGGAATGTATAGAGGAAAAGGGACACGTCCTGAAAAGGGGACACGTCTGGAAAGGAACGTTGAGGGACACGTCTGGAAAAAGCACATAGGTCTTCCAGGACCCAGGTAGAGCGCCTAGGTCTTGCAAGACCCGGGGAAAAGCACATAGGTCTTGAAGGACCCAGGGACAAAAAACGCTGAGGTCTTGGAGGACCCTGGGATACAAAGCGCATAGGTCTTGGAGGACCCAGGGACAAAGACGCTCAGGTCTTGGAGGACCCGGGGATAGAAAGCGCGTAGGTCTTGGCGGACCCAGGAAAAGGTAACACTTAGGTCTTACAGGACCCGAGGAGAGAAGGCACACAGGTCTTCCAGGACCCAGAAGGAAAAGCGCCCAGGTCTTTCGAGACCCAGGGAAAGAAAGCGCATAGGTCTTTTTGGACCCAGGAACAAAAGCGCTTAGGTCTTGCGGGACCCGAGGAAAGAAAGCGCTTAGGTCTTTTTGGACCTAGGGAACAAAAGGGGAGGTGCGAGAGGGAGGAGGGAGGACAAAAAAGGACGGCGAGGAAAAAGAAAGGAAGGGGAGAGAGGGCGAGATGGCAAAGAGGGCAAAGGAGAGGGGAGTGGGCAAAGGGGACGGATGAGATACGGGCGAGGAGGGCGAGATACGGGCGAGGAGGGCGAGATACGGGCGAGGAGGGCGAGGAGGCGGACGAGGGCGAGAGCGGACAATGGGGGTAGAAGGCAAAAGAGCGACGTGGCATTGCGCTTGTTTGGCCCCGCGCACGGACCTTTCCCACGATCACGCGCATATCCCGTGCTGTCAGCAACCACATTCCTCGCTGGCGCGTCGGGGACTGGCGAGGGCGCGATACGTGGGTCTTACCATAGGCCCACGGAGGCGCTATGCTACAAACCTGAGGGATGCCGCGTCTCGACCAATGTGCGCCTTTTTTTTCTCTGTTTTTCTCGGATTAACACAGACGTCTCTAGAAGAAAAGAAGATCCTCCACACACGTTTTTGGCCGCAGTAAACCGGCGCTTGTTTCAGTACCACCACCGCTTCAATGACGGCTCTCCCCACTCTCAACCTGCGAAGCGGCCACATCGCCAGGGATCTCTGGGCCCAACCGAACCCTCACACAGACCTGACCAATCCTGGCGTCTACAAACCCGCGAAACCGCTACGTGGACATGAGCTGTGCAGCTTCGACATCTACCCTCACGACGGGTTTCTTGGCCACAAGTTTCACAACTGCGACGGACGCAAAAAGTATTATACAGCCGCTGACGGGCGGGACGGCCCTCTCGCGATCTTCACAGAGAGGTACGTGCCCATGCAGCTGCGTCTACACTAAGCTAACCAGCACAATCAGCTCCGTAGCCTACGCTGCTCAGCGCACCGCCGACGACGCCCAAAAGCATGACAACACTGAATCCCTCGACGCCTACCTTACCGACATGTTCTGCATTCCCAAAAGGCCGCCGTGCAAGCTCGCTCGCGCTGCGCCTTCCAACCATGCCCCCTTCATCGCCGTCGTTGGCCCGAGCAACGATCTCACCGTCGTCAACGGTAACGGTGAGGATCTGGACGCCGTCGCCGGCCCGAGCGACGACCCCAGCGGTGAGGATCTGGACGGTTGGGACCTGGACCAAGGCTGGCGCCACCCCTGCTGGTGGTGCTTCACCGACGTGCCTGACCAGCTTGCGTACATCACCCGCGATAAGTAAGTTGCCCTACCATTCCCGCGCCTTGCGAGCTAACACCAAGAAATCAAGATCGGATATCGAACGCGCCTTGAAGCTGGGCCTCTGCGTATCATTCCGCTACCAGTTCGGGGACATCGTCTCGAGAGTCCGCGAAATTCTCCACTTCAAGCCCGGTGAGCGGCCGTTTTATGTGTTGGACTGCGGGGATGTTTTGGAAGACTGGTGCACTGCTCTTTTTCCTCAACACACAGCACTGACTTGGGTCTCTGCAGTGTTTCAGCGCACACCGCCTACTTGAAGAGCGAATCAAAGGGCGGTATCCTCTGCTGCTGCAAGGACATCAACGCCGTTGGAGCATACGTCGAAGTCCTTGCTGGACTCGCATAGCTATTGATCTGTCGCTAGAATATGCACAGTCTGTTGTATTGTATTTCGTGCGCTATTTTTTTTACTCCTGACTGTGTAGAGAAGCACAAGTGTGAAATTGAATCAGTCCTTATATGTTCAAGACCCTTCGGTTGTGCCTCAGTTATTGGGCGTGTTTTTTCGATCCAGGTTTTTTTTGGCGCAGGTCACCAACTCGCCGTGATTGTCGCCAACTCGCCGTGATGTCGCCAACTTACCGTGATTTTTCGCCAACTCGTCGTGATCTCAAGTGTCCGTTTTCGTCGGTCCACCCATTTAACTTATGCTCGGCCTCCTCCCGCCAAGTCTTTACTTCTGGCGCTTTTTCTAGCTTCGCCTCTCCTCCTCAATTTTTTCTGGGATTTTAGGACTGCTTTTATCCGACATGAAATGCCTCGTTCAAAGGCCAACCACACCCAAGATATCGTACGTCCTTCAAACTCAGACTTTCACTTTTCCGTCGCGACCTCCGTATTCACATATTTCCTACTATCTGTACTGCTTGTACTATGTGTACGGAAACCCCGAATACAATTTTAGTTGTGTTCCTCAACGTCAGGCTCGATTTCGAAACAAAGCACGAATTTATTCAAAAAAAAAACAGTGCAAGTGATATCTCAGCAAGTGCATCTCATCCAGCACCCTTCAAGAAATAGGCTGCAGCGAGATCAGCACACACAACGGCAGGCACAAACCACCCACCTGATCGCCGCGTGCGTCAGTCCCCGCCTCCCTCCCTCAACATCCCAGCCAGCCAGCGATGGATCCGGTGTTCCCGACGCGCTCGGCGACGGTCGAGGCGCTCTTTCCTCAAACTGCAGCTGCAATGCGCCATTTCCTTGCGCAGAGAACGACAGGCGGGATCGTGGACGTGGCGCGGGGGGGGCGTTTATCGTGCTGGCGACGGCTGCGGCATTCAACTCCATGGTGTGGAAGCGCTCCACGACTTCGGCGGGATGCAGGAGGTATTGGAAGGAGATCGCCTCCTTCTCGTCGAGGTCGCGCTGGCTGCTCCCCCCGCTGCCGGAGCTTGAGGAGGGGCAGTCGTCGTCGGAGTCGGGGTCAGGCGAGGGGCAGATACGGCGACGACCGCGAGGACCGGACGTGAGCTCATCGTCTGAATCGGTGGGCAAACTGCCGGAAAGAGCGATGCAGATGCGGCGGCAACGGTCCAGCTCGGCCATGGCGCGCGTGCGGGAATGAGACTTGCAACGGCGGCTGTATGCCTGCGCTGCCCGAAGCGCAACCACGGCGGTTAACTTGAGGTTCTGGAAGGCGGCCTGCTCCTCTCGCGCAGTCTGGATTGCGGCCAGGGTGGTTTGCTGCTGGAAGGCCTCCTCGGGGCTACGCGTGGATCAGTGTCGCGGCGGCGGCTCGAGGGTAACACTCACGTTGACATGGGCGAGGGGGGGATGGTGGTGGTGGTGAAGAGCAAGATGTGCAAGGTCGCCGCGTCCGCAAGAAGCATGAAGAAGGCGCGGCGCCACACTTGGCAGCTGTCTTCCTTCCCTCCGCTGTCCGTCGTTTCATTTCCATGAATTTCATTCCTTCAACGGACTTGTTAAAACGGAAAAGATGGTGTATTCAAGGAGACACAGGTAAACCAATCTCAGTACATACGATGGATCAGGCCGCGCAAGGGGCTACGACGGCGGCAGCCAGGAGGGGCCGGCGCCCGCCTGGCCCGCCGCCGCCCGCCGGTCCCGAATCGACTGGAAGCGACGTTCGGCCTTCTGGTGCGCCTTCGCCTTGGCCGCCGGATCGGTCTGCAGCTTCTTCTTCTTCGCGGCTTTCTTGCGTGCCTTGTCATTTTTCGCACAGCTCTCCAGCTCGGCCTCCGACGCGGTCGCCCACTCCAGGTTGATGGGCTTGACCTCCTTGTCGCAAGTCGGACCTATATATACGCGTCAAGATGCATATTTGCCAAACAAGCCGGACGTGCTTACATTTGAGGGGTTTCTTGCACTCCGCGTCTCGTTGGCGGTGCCACGCCTCCACGCAGCCCTGCTCACGAGAGCGGTCAGCGCATTGGCCCGCTCGCGAACCAAGACGAGCGACGTACCTGATGGAAGATGGTGTCGCGGCATCCGCAGGACAGGATGACCTTAGCCGTGCCCTCTTTCGCCAAGCAGACCTAGGCGCGTTGTTTGGACGTCCAGCAGTATAGAACAGAAAAAGAAACGCACCGTGCATTCCAGTTTGCGAGCCCAATCGGGATCTTGCTTATTCTGGCGGAAGACGCGCCGGAAGAGCTCCAAAGTGGCGAGCTTGTGCTTTTCAATCTTGGGCTCCTGCGCGAGATAGGTCAAGACCTTCTGAAAAATCTGCGGTGAGCACGTTAAAAGAAGACAGTAAAGGTCGACTCACCTTTGTCCTCGCCGTGTTTTGAATACGCCCCTGATGGAAAGGCGGTTGGACAAGTGTGAACCTCGTCAGGTAAGCGAGATGCAGCTGCGTTGCTGGCGAGGCTTGGCGGCCGCGGTTGTCGAGCATCTGGACGTCGGGGTCGGGCACGATTTGGATGTCGGGGTCGGGCAAGATTTCGATTTCATTATCAGTGACGACGGTAGAAGGCTACAATGGTTTAGCGTCGATACCAGATGCTGACGGTGTCCCTACCATGAGCGAAGTAGAGTGAAGTAGAGTGAAGTGGAAATTGGCAAGTCGAGATGTGGTGATACAGTGATGTGATCCCATCATCACTCGCTCAGTGGTGGCGAACTAAAATTCCCTAACGCTAATTCAAAAAGGAGTTTGTTCATTGCATTCTAGTTACATTCATTGCATTCTGGTTACATTCAAGCTTTTGGACGGTATGTATACAAGTAAGATCGCGACGCGCAGCAAGGATAATCGAGCATTCGTAGAATAAGGCGAGGGTCCATGGACGCCGTCAGAGAGTAGGGGCGATGAGCAGCTCCATGCATCCTTGGAGGCCAGGGAGGTCTCGCCCGCAGCAAAGGTAGGAGCCCTGCTTCTCGATCTTGAGATAGCCTTCACGCGCAGCATACCTGGCAAGAGAGAAAAGACATTAGCGACGGAAGAATTACAGTCAATGTACTTACTCGCTGGACTTGACGCCCCCGTTGCTTAGCACGTACACGAGGCGCGCGTTTGGCCCAACGCCAAGATGCTGGCGAGCTTGGGCGACCGCCCCGTCAAAACTGGCACGGAAGACCACCTCGACGCTCAGATTACGCAGAACGCCCTCAATGCGCTCACTGGCAGCCGCGCGTCAGGCCGAGTAGCAGCGCCAAAGAAAATCGAGGCAGGCGTACCTGTCGCGAGTGATGAGGACAAAGCAAGGACCATTGATGCACCACCACCAAGGGTGGCGCCAGTCGCCGTCTTCCTCATGATCGGTGCCGTCTTCCCCATGATCGGTGCCGTCTTCCCCATGATCGGTGGGCGCGGGGCTGGGACCACCGCCAGGGTTGACGATGATCGCAGCGCCAGGGTTCGACTTTTTCGCGCGAGAGTTCTGTTTTGGTGGCGCCCTGGGCTTTTCGCCGCTGCGCAGGTTGTGAGTCGGGCCGCTTCGCAGGAGACGGGCGCGTCGCTGGTTACGAGTCGTAGCGCTGGACATTGCTGTAGTGGTGGTGGTGGTACTGGAGTAGGCGCTGCGGGCTGCGGTGCAGGCTGACGTGGCCAAAGTGTGTTTCCTTTGTTCCACAGAGTTCTATGCGGATAAAAACCTAAAACGAAGTTAAAATAAAATAAGGAGAGTAAGGAAAAGATAGCGTACCTGGGATTCAAGCTGCAGCGGCCGCAGAAAAGCGGTGTCAATGGTCAGCCACAGCGCAGCGCGGGCCTTACCAGCGCGGGCCTCTGGTAAGGCCCGCGCTGCGCCCGACTCCAACGACGATGTGGGTGGTTGCAAGAACGGAAGTGGCTGTGCTCTGTGACGTGACCATCACAGCTCTTCTCGCCTACGCCCATGTCCTCTCCATCCATGTCCTCTCCAGGCAATCAGCCGACGCTCACGCTCAAGCTCGAACGCGACAGCTCGCCGTTCACTCCCCGCTCTCCGAAAAACTTCCCTTTGCAAGTGGACATCTCGTCCGAAGACGAATACGAAAAATTCCTTGCCGATTTGTGCAACGCTGAAGAAGAACTTGGGCTTGCACTTCCTCCTGGGCTGGCGACTTCTCAAGTAGGCCCCAACTCCGCAGGGACTGTACTGTAGCTTGACTCGATGGAACAGGCTCCGGCCAGGTCAAAGCCCGGAAAACACGCTCAAAGGGCCGCAAAATTGAAGGCCATCGCGTAGGTGCTTACTCTGGGCCGTTTTAAAGAATAATTGCTGGAGTCTGCACCAGAGTCGAGCGGCGGGCTTGAAGAAAAAGCAAAGCAGGGGTGAATGACGATGCAAGGAACAAATTATAGGCAAGCTGGAGCGGTGAGTCTAAAATTCTTCAATTTTTTTAGAGTTCTGAAGCCTGTACAGTTTACCAGAGTCTACAATGTATCATACGGGAACGAAAGAATATAAACACCACATCTTGGTAAATTTTATCTACGCGGAATAGCCTGAATGACTGCCGTTTGCCCCAGAAGACGCATCCATTCGACTGCCCGATCCACAAGGCCCCGCACCCAACCGACGCCTTGAGCGCGGTAAAATTCTTGATGGCAAACCACACAGGAGCAGCGCACGCGGGCGGCCCTGTGTTGCCGAACTTCTTCATGTACTAACGCCTCTGTGACGCGCGTCGAAACGGGAAGGCTAGCAAGGCCGGACAACTCACCAATCAGCATACGCGTTGGCGTATGGATAGAATATCTCCATGTCAAGCGCCAATCCCGCTCGCATCTGCGGTACCCGCGGCGACGGCGCGTCAAGTTTTTCGAGTGGCCGATCTTGACCTCTGCGGCGGCAAGGTAACGAGCTCTGGATATTTTTCTCATCTTGTACGCGCGACGAACAGCGCGGCTGTCGCGACGCAAGAAGTATTCGTCCCCAGGTGCGTCGTGCGGATATGGATTGACGCTGAAAAAATTAGCTCTGATTTATTGTGCAGAGAGCTGACCCACAGCTGAGCGAGCGCCCCGAACGCGGGTTGCGGACCGGCGGCGGCGCGTGCAGTAAAAAACGGTGCCAAACGTTGTTGGCGGCTCCGTGCCATGCGAGCAAGGCGGGACGGGCGTGGACGAAGAGGTACCAACGAGGAGCAACGAAGAACAGCGCGAAAAGCGAAGAGGCTGGACGTCGTAGACGACGAGCAGCCAACGACCACAACGCGGGCGCAGCGGCGACAGGTAGGTGCGCAAGAGGCCGACGACAACGAGCGCGGCGACGAGCAGGTGCGCAGAAGGCGGGCGCAGCGGCGACGGCCGACGAAGCGGGCGGGCGCAGTGCCGAGGAGGTGGTGCGCACAAGGCGGGCGCAGCTGCGACGAGGTGCTGTCGCCGACGAGCGGGCGGCGACGAGTAGGTGGGCGCAGTGGCGACGAGGTGGGGCGCGGGGCGCAGAGGTGGCGAGGAAGGCGCGAAAAGCGAAGAGGCTGGACGTCGTAGACGACGAGCAGCCAACGACGAAGCGGGCGGGCGCAGTGCCGAGGAGGTGGTGCGCACAAGGCGGGCGCAGCTGCGACGAGGTGGTGTCGCCGACGAGCGGGCGGCGACGAGTAGGTGGGCGCAGTGGCGACGAGGTGGGGCGCGGGGCGCAGAGGTGGCGAGGAAGGCGCGAAAAGCGAGAAGGCTGGACGTCGTAGACGACGAGCAGCCAACGACGAAGATCGGGCGGCAACGAGTACGTGGGCGCAGCGGCGACGAGGTGGAGGACGACGAGCGCAGCGGCAACGAGGTGGTGCGCGCGCGAAAGGCGGGCGTAGCGGCGGGACGAGCGCGGTGGCGATGAGGTGGTGCGCGGTGGCGACGAGGTGGTGCGCGGAAGGCGGGCGGGCGCAGCGGCGAGACCAGAGAGGCGGCGTCGCCGACAACGAAGATCGGGCGGCAACGAGTAGGTGGGCGCAGCGGCGATGAGGTGGAGGACGACGAGCGCAGCGGCAACGAGGTGGTGCGCGCGCGGAAGGCGGGCGTAGCGGCGGGACGAGCGCGGTGGCGATGAGGTGGTGCGCGGTGGCGACGGGGTGGTGCGCGGAAGGCGGGCGCGAGCCCTAGTGTGCTTCATTCGGTTCGTATTCCCGCCTCCGCTCCCTATCTTTCACTCACCCCCTCCCTCGCTCCCTCTCTGCTCTTTCTTCGTAGGATGAACCTCAATTTCTTGCGCGCTCACAGCACATGTAACCGTCTCAAATTCCTTAGGTATGATTTTCTTTCTTCAATATAAATTTCATGCCACATCCTTACAGAACCCAGGCGCAGCTTATTTCTCGCGTACCACCGCGGAAAGTTTCGATCTCTTCTCATCCGTGTACTTAGTCGTTTACAAAAAAAAAACCCCGTTTTTTTGTTCAATCGAGAAGTTAAAAAGATGCAACGATGGAGGAGGACCGTCGCCGGAATCGAACCAGCGGCATGGACCATGCACATAACAATCTCAGTCCGAGAGCAGAACCATTCCGCCGCAGAGGTAGTTTCCCTTCATTTCATTCAAATCATTGTGTAGCGCGCGGTAATGTAAGATTTTTGATAAAAAAAAAGACAAGTCCAATTACAAGAAGTTCGCGAGGTACAGAGGAGAAAAAGTACTAGTCGAGACGCGGATACAAGAAACTCTAGAACTGCTGGCCTTGCCACCCACCCACCCATTGCGTGACCTTGCAGAGGCTAGTCGGAGTAGTCGTCAGAGTCGTCGTCGGACTCGCCCGCGAGCCAGTTGCGGAGAACGGACTCTTTGCAATGGGCGCGGATTTCGATCGTCTCGAGTTTGTAGTCCTCGGCGACGCGGAAAGCCGCCGCTCTGGAAAGGGAGTCAGATATGGAGAGAGACGAAGGGGAGAGACGCACCTCGAGCCACAGACAATGTCTGTGCCCTTCACCGCCCAGAGTAGGTTGAGTGCGTCGCGACGCTGGAGGCGCTCACGCTTGCATTCGTGGCCGTGCCAGCGTAGGCAGCCAAGCGCCCAGAGGGCCTTCGCGTCGGGCATCGTCTTCGCGGCCAGGTGGCGCCCGTTGCAGACGCCTTCGGTTTGCTGGCGAGCCATATCGCTGACGGAGAACGTTAGCGGCGAGGAGAAGTGAATAAATAAATAAATAAAAACGTACGCAGAGTCGTAGATGGCCTCGTGGTAAGCGGGGAGGGCGACGTAGAGCCATTTGCTGGCGTCGAGAGACCAATGGTGAATATCGATGCCGGGGTCGGACGGGCAGAAGACGGGCTCGCAGGTGCGGCGGTGCGGCAACGGGGCGGTCGTGGTGGCGTTTTGGAGGAGGAGAAGCATCTGCCCGTCGCAGATGGCGCAGCGGTTGGGGAGACAGGCGCTGGGAGGAGCCTGGGGGAGATCGTTGGCGTGAGCGAAGGTCATGGCGGGGCTTGGGGGAGGTGGTGGTTTCGATGGAGTCAATTCAGGACCGGGGGCCTGTTCGGGACTAGAGACGACGCGTAGCGGGGGAGAATAATACTGGAGTTGCATGGTCAGCGAGCGGCAAGGGAGGAAAGGTGCGCAGGGAACGCACCTGTATATATCGTTTGCTGCGGGGTGGGGAGCGGCGGAGAGCGGAGGTGGGCTGGACCCAAGAAGCCTGGCGCGAGGCGGAGGGCCTGAATTAGAATGCGAGGCTGGACCTGGATGAGAGGGAGGCGCGGACGTTGCTGGGCGGAAGTGTCGCGGAAGTGTCGCGAAGTCGAAGTCGACGTTGTCAACGAGGAACGCCACTGAACGGGCAAAGCACCAAAGACCTTGGTGAGACCAGGTCGAGGTCGAGTTGGAGAGCGCAGCGTGCGTGTGCTGATGGGCTGCCTGGCGCCAGTGCGGAGGCCAGTGCGGAGAGTGAAGAGGAGGAGGATGTGGTGGGGGAGAAGAGAAGGGCGGCGATCAGCTGTCTAACACGTGGAGGCCACGCGTCGAGGCGGCGATCACCTGTCCGGCGGACGCCGATCGACGGGCTTGTCGAGGAGGTCGGGGGAGGTGGAGGAGGTCGAAGGAGGTGGAGGAGGTCGTTCTACGAGTTCGGTCTCGAGGAAATAAGAAATGTTGATTAAAATCGACCGAATACAACATACGACAGAGAATTAGGAGGAGGCGGGGAGTGAGACTCCGCTGTTGCCCGCTGCCCGCAGTTCCCGCCCGACGGAGACCTGCTTGTCGTATTTCACGCGGGCGGTACGCTCCTCTTGCGCCGCGACTGCGAGCTGCCGGCTGAGCAACATCTGTTGTTGGGGCGCTTGCAGGTGCGGGAGCTCCATGGATCTCCTGACGCTGTGGTGCTGGGCTATAGCAGCACGTAGCTTTGCGTCGCAGCTCTGCATGCTGTTATTGTGCGTCGAAATGGCCAGCGCGGAGATGCGGACGCGTTTCGATTGGTTCTTGTCTGTCACCAAGCGGGGTCCGTTAGAAAGTTGCGGATGAAAGCTAGCGGGGACCGCACCGCGCCGAATCACATTCTTCACGGCGTTGGTGACAGAGCTGACGGCCGCGTACGACGGTCGAATGCCGTGCGTCTCGAATTCCTGGGTCGAAGAAGTCAGTGAGCGTAGTAGAGACGGATGGGCGGCAGGAACTGACAATAAGAGTGGCGCGTTGAGTTTCGTCGAAATCTTGCCCGCGCTGAAGACCGCCAACGAGCGTGCAATGAACGCCCTCCCGGTTGACGTCCCGGTGGACAGTCTCGATGAGGTTGGTGTGCGGGTCGCCGGCCTCCCAAACAGGGAGCGGGATGAAGCTGCGCTCCCAGCAAATGCCTGGGAACGCGAACTTGCAGGTTAGCTTGTCCTGAACCCAGTCTGCGGTATTTTCAGCGAGAAGGTCGGCCATTCACGCGGCGACGCACCTGCCCCGGGTTTCCCGCCTTGGCTGATGATATTCGCGATCGTGCCGTCCCAGTCCGGATGGCGGAGGCATGCGAGAGAGCGCATAAGTCGTTTGACAAAGTCGGTGACGGCGCATTGCTGGATGTTCCGAAAGTTGTGCACTCTGCAGACGCGGTAAACGCGCCGCAGGTGATCGTACGGGCATAGATGGCATAGCGGGCGGTGGGTCTCGTGGAGGTCCATTCGATCGCGGGGAAGCTCCGCTGCTCGGTCCACGAGATGCAAACCAAGTCCTGGAGGAAATCTAGCCACGGAATGAGCGACGACGGAAGATAACGCACCTTTAGCTTGCCCACGGTGTTGGTCAGCGCCCCAATGGAGAATTCCGACGCTGAAGTCGTCCACGGATGGTGCGTGGAGGTGTCGCCAATATATCGGTTGCCCGGTATCGCGCAAGACAATGAGGTTTATCTCGTGGAAGATGCGTCGGTGGGCGGCCGCAGTATGTCGGGTCAGATAGACCCTGCAGAAGACAACACCTTCAAGGAGAGGTGAGACTGTGGCGAAAGGGGTAGGAGGGAAGGCGAACTTACTCGTCTTTGCGTCGCGGTCCTTGGCGGCGATCTCGAATTCATCGAAACCAACGATCCGCTTGAACCCGATGTCGCTTTCGACGTACTGGGCCTTTTGCAGGCGCGCGCTGGAATCCGGGGACATGCAGATTATAATCCGCGTGTTCTTGTCGGGCGAAGGCGGCTCGTCGTCATCCTCCTCGTGGTGAGGGAGGGCGTTGTGGTCGAGGTCGAGGATTACCCGAATGTAGTGGCGGTGGACTGGGAGCGTCTCGTCTTGGAGACGTTTGAGATGGCGAACTCCTGGCAAAAAGTTAAGTTGAGTGAGAAATCAGCATTGGCAAAGCGTACCTTCCCAATCGGTCCCGTGAGGGAAATGCTCGGTCCTTACGCGTGCAATGTAGGAACTGAGGTGCGCCCGGTTAGCGAGAGAGGGATGGATGGCGCTGAGGGTCGGCGCGACGAGGTGGGGGAAGGTCTGCCTGAGGAAGCTTTGGAGGGCGGGATGGCGGAGGAAGCGCCGCGCTGTCAGATCAGCGAGATCATGACGAAGCGTTCGCAGCAGGCCGACGATCTGTGTGAGCGCTGCGTGGGGCGTCTTCTCGGGAAGTGGGACGGGGTGGCGATGGACGCCTTCCGAGGTGACGAGCACAAACGGACAGCGGCTGCGGTCGACAGGTGCCCAGACGCGGTATTTTACTTCGCATTTGATGCGCTGGAGCTTCAATCGTTGCAGCTGACCGCCGACACGGTGATCATTCGCTGCAAAACAAAAACGAGGCGTCAAAATACGGAGCGTGCATGGAGGGAGGGAACGCACGGCAACGCAGAGTCTGGGCCGAGAAATTGCGGACGGTGGTACATACAGCAAGGGGTCCGCGGTCTTGGGCGGCGGCAGCCTGTTCGATGCGAGAGACCTCCTCCGTGTTGCCCGTGAAGTAGGCGGCGATGTAGTCCATATCGAAGCCGGCGTTTTGAATGCCGAAGTCGACCATATGGTCGGGGTTGCGCGAGGAATAGTGCTCGCAGCTGCACTCGTGTTTAGAACAGCGCAATGAGAGACGGGGCAGCCGTACCTCAGATGCCCGCGCGCAGGCCCGTCGACTTTGTCACGATCTGGATACTCGTGGTACACGATGCGGCCTTCGCACGTCTTCGGCGCGGAGTAGCCACGCTGGAGGTCCTCCTTGAGCGCTTGATGTGTCGTGAAATCCCGCAGCTCTTCTCCGGTGCGGAGCGTTTGTTGTTGAAGGGGCCGCCGACAACCTACTTCGCGTATGGCATTGATATACGCGGCGGTTTTATCGAAGATGTCGCGCTGGGGTGAGGAGAGGCGCTGGCGGGATTCGCGGTCGGCGGCCATGCGGAGTGCGACATCATCGCGTGTGGCCGACGTGTGCGCGTGCTCGTCGCCGGTAAGCGTAGCGATATCGCTAAACGGGCATGCCTTGATCCCTTGGCCTGCGAAGACGAATGAGCAAAACGGTAAAGAGGGTGAAGAGGAATCTCACAAGTCGCGTGGCTCTTCTTGCACGGAACAGAGACGTTATGCTCGTCGACTAGCAGGGGAGAGAAGGAGAAGTGGTCCTTCTCAACCCCTCCCATCGGCGCCCCGCGCGAATACGCGAAGTTGACCCAAGGCAGCTCGACCGAAGCGGGGTCGACGGGAATGAGATGCCCGACAGGCGCGTCGATGCCGCTCGTCGGATACTCGACATCCACTCCGCGCGCATAGCGGTACAGCGCGGACACATGGGATTGGGCGCCGACGCGAACATTGTATTCTACAGTGCGTTCGACTGGGGGTTGAGGGCGCGCGCGCTCGGCGAGGGGCGGCGGAGGCGGGGGCGGGGCCGGCATGGGTCGAGGTGGAGGAAGCGGCAGTCCTGGGTGCTGGATAGTGGCGAGGACTTGCTGAAGATGGAACTGCGCCTGGGGGGAAACAAAGACAGGCGCGTTCTGCGGGAATTGGTTTGAGACGGCGCTGAGAAGCGAGCGCAGGTCATCAGACGCGTCGACGCGTTGAGGAGCGACGCAGCGAGGACCGTCACTTGAAGGGGCCGGCGTTGGGTGGTTCAGCAGCGCTTGTATCGACAAGCGCGACATGGGCGCGTTGGGAGAAGAGAGAATTTCGACACCAAAAAGAAGCGCCAGCGCGCGAGAGAAGAGCCCACGGAGCCTCGCAGTTGAGAGACCCTCCGTCCGGCGGAGACGCCTCGCGTTGGCAAGGAAAACGTACATAGCGGCGGGGAACTGGGCGCGTGGCGGGGAGGAAGCCTGGGCGTTGACAGTCACGCTTTGGTTGAGCTTGGTCACGGGACCCCGGCGATCAGGCGGCACTGGAACTCGTCTTCCGCGGGGTGGAACGGGACGGGTTCGATCGGAGACGGGAAAGGCCGGGATGTGGCTGTGCGACACTGATGTCCGGGGAAATTTAGTCAAGGAAGTTGGTGGCAGTGCCCTGACAGGTCTTCTTGCGGGCATAATCGAGTGTCCCCTCACGGTTGTCGTAGCTCTCTTTTCACGTGGTTGATGCTGACTGAACACACAGATCCGGCATTCACACCCGACTTCCGCTTCCTTTCGCGACGACCCTCGCATTCGGTGCGCAGCCACCCAATACCAATAGGCCCGATTTCTGATACCACTGGTTTTCAATATTAAATAAATAGGAATGCGTGTCCCTCCGTGCGTCTATGCTCTATTCGCAGGCCCCGTTTCTCATTCGCTACTGAACACACCGGTGCACTATGGATCGATCATCACCAAACTCTCTTGGGTAATCATGGTACGAACTCGACCAGAAACGCCTCGATAGCGGTGGGACCGCACCTGCTCTTGATGGTCTTGATCAGAAATTCCATTTCGCAGAGCTGCCCGTTCGACTCGGGAGCGAGGCATGCATCGCCGAATGTCGCGGTTTTTTCCCCCGTCACACCGATTCTACGAATTATTCTGTGGATTTGTCCCTAGAAACAAGGACTGGACGCATTTCCACCGATAAGGTTGGTGAGCCCATTCTGGTTGCGACGACTGCCATTACGGTCGCGACTTGGCTTGATGCTATTCACCACTTGAAGCTCGTTGACTCTTTATTTGCTCCCAGATCCAACCCAGATCCTGAGTAACCCCGCCCTCTACATCTTGCGATTGCGGATATGTGATTGGCAAAGGTGCGGCGTCATAGCTGGGTCGATGTCCCTAGCTCGCTGCGCTCCGATAAGATTGCCTGTTGCTCGGTTCAACTGGAAGAGCGCGTTTTTGTGGGCCATTCATTACCCGATGTTTGCACGAGACATCATGGGCCAAGGCCATATATATATCTCACCCGCTGCGTCCAAAGTCAACCTCAACCCGGTAATTTCCTCGGCTAGAGTATCCATTCTGACAGTGAGACGTACCCGGTGGACGCGGGTCGTTTATGCCCCCGGGCCCGGACAGCACGACGAAGACGGGCCTATCGCCATTGGACTTTGATCAGCCTCCATTCTTGACCCATTCGATTTCATTTCGCCATCGATTCCATTCATTCCCGCATCGGCGTGCAGGACGGCCTAGAGAATGGAGATGGACATTGCAGCTCGCTGGAAGAGGAGAGGGAGACGTGAAGGCCATTGATGATTAGGAGGGCAGTTTGCGTAGGTCAAAGTAAAGGTGCGGAACAGTCATTGACTCGCGTACGGCGGGTGACCACGATGCTGAGGAAATGTATACAGGCCGGCGCGCGCCACATGCCCGTCCCCTCACCCGCTCCGCGCTCAAATGCGCCGTGATCTCACGACAGCGCTGCTGAGCGCTAAGCCGCCGGAGTCATTGGGTGCGTTTCCGCCCATCCAAGTTCACGGACCGCGCCGGTGCCCAAGGTGCGTGTACTGGATTGCAGGTTTAGGTGTATTCTACAGCGTAATCGTCGGTGCACGTCCGTACCCTGCGGGTAACCGAATATTCGTCATCCCTTTCTGAATCTCCCTCCAGTTACAATGTATCCGCACACCCCGCATGCCCGAAAGCACTCCTTTGTCATTCCTCATTTTCTAGGGACGTGATTTTGCTTCCATGCTGCCGCCCGCACGGCCGCGTACTGGGAATGATAAGTACCATTACTGCCGTCTCAGTCTCAACTTTGAACCCGTAACTAACATTCACCGGCATGTAGACAAGGCCTGTAGCGGAAGGTCCGCACCCGCCGCAAATCCAGCTGCCTCTTTACGTTCTGCAGGTTGCTCGTTCGATTCGAGCGCGGGCCATATTGATCTCTGCCATGCTTTTTTATGCACTCTGTTCCGCGCTCTGTGGCATTCTCGAACTCGGCTTTGCTTTATCATCCCTCCACCTCTGCGGGTGTGGCGACAACAGTCTTACTTCCGAACATATTGGCCCGGGGCCAATGTATCTGCCTCTCATCGTTGTTAGTGATCCCCTTCCAGTGACAGGCCAAGCATGAACCACTTTCATCGGTGCTTCCTGCATCTACTCTTCCACCACCGAACGCTCAAGGCGCAGATCTGCATCGTTCCACTGTCTTTCCATTCGTCGCTGGGTGTGACTTGCTCCCCCCTCCCTTCCACAGACCTTACATTCCATCAGAGTCTCACGAACACAGGCTCGATGGGCTGTGGGACCGCACCTATCCTAAATACAATAAGTGCGAACTGCTTCCGTAGGACCGCCCGCTCGACTCGGAATCGAGCCATAATGGGGAACGTTCCGAACGATGTGGCCATTTTTCCTTGGCTCTCGCAGAATAATCCTCACCCAGCTTCCAAGCACCTATTGAATAGAATGACACTTCGCGCACCGGTTCCCGAGGTACAACAACCGGGCTAATAATGGGAACAACCAGGCTAATAGTGATGCGCGACATGAAACTTGGTTACTTGGTAGAAGTTTGCGCCAGCGCTGGATGAAAGCCGCCGCGGACGGATACTCGGGGTCAAGCACGCGGCCAATTTTATCTCAAGCACGCGTCGTCGCGATTGGTCTATCGCGAATCGTAACTTGTAGGTAATTTCCTAGACAACCCGTGTTGATTCATGGCTACCAATAAACCATATGTAATGATCACCAGACAAGTCGCACTCGCGTTGGATTTGCGGGACATGCCATCCTTCCGTGGGATCACCGTTTCGACTCGGGATCGACCTATGATCTTGCGTACGAGGCTCTTTTTGTTCCCCAAAATTTCGATCTCGACGGCCTGCCGAGCATATTACATAATTGCACGTATTCCACTCGTTAACACAGCTAGTACATAGTACTAACAAGGAACCAGGTTATCCAGATATGGGTAGATTGAGGTGAGATGACACGGTGATTCGCGAGTATGGCGGCGTCTTGTTCGATTCTCACCAGATGTTGAAAGCGACCCTTCGCAAATAAGGTCTCCCACTGATTGCTGCCAGGAGGGCGCAGTTCCGCGGTTGGATGGCCGAGTGGTCTAAGGCGCCAGTTTCAGGACCCGCATTCTCTGGATGCACCCCATGTGTTCGTTCACATACTGGTCTTAATAAGGCGTGGGTTCGAATCCCACTCCAATCAGCTACCTTTTGCTCGGCGTATCATTGACGATGCAAGGCGTGGCAAGGCGTCATTCAGTTGTAAAACAACAACCCCAAGCATAAACGTTTCGAAAACATCTGGTCCACAGAACCCCTATCTTTTTCAACAAATGAGGTACTCATTGCACGTATAATTTGAGCCTATCCTCGGCCCATGCTTCTGGGAGGACAAAGAAAGGGTCACAGCTGCGTCGCCTAAGTCAGGCTAGAGAGTGGCGAAAAGACCTGTTGGAAATTTGGAAACCTGGTGGCACCGAGAGGAAAAAGCTCGATCCGCTTCAGAAAGTCAAAAGTGGATTTTTATGGTAGCAACTACCGCGCCTGTGCCGCAGTACGAAGGAAGGGCGGAGAAGAAGGGTGGAGAACCAGTAGAACTACGAACTGGTACGCAAAGGCGCTAAGACTGCAGACGATCGAAGTATCCTGCAGCAGCCGAGACATCCCAAAGAACTCGCAACGCAAGGGATGCACCATTGTTTCTGGTATCGATGTCATATGCCCAAGGCGTTTCTGAATCGCGCGATTCAGGACGGTGTACAGCCAGCAGCCGTCCGGCTTCGGGCTTCACAAGCCGAATCTCTGGAAATTGCCGGGACACCTGTTTAGTGATCTCCAAAATCCGTAGGTGCACCACGCGACGGCCGACGTGCTCTGGGCGGGTGGAGTGTTCGAAACGCGCGAGAGCGGATCCTAAAGTCACATCCATGAGTCGCTCACTTCGTCAAGGAAAGGAAAAAGCCATACCAGCCCATGGATAGCACTGTACGCCGTTTTTCAGGCCATAGAAGATGCTCCGGAACACCAGCGTGTGTACATTTAGTTTTTCGCCGACCACAACGAGAGAGATGTAAGAGTCAAAGTTAACTGGGAACGGTTGGCCGAGACGAAACAACGTGGTGGGTGAGGAAAGGCGAGTGCGGAGCACAGCGCGACATTTTGCGAGCTGGTCTGGTGTCACCAGCTTGTCGTGAACAAGCTGGTCGCAGAACCTGTAATGCAACTTGTTGGGGGTTGCCAATTGCAATATAAGTAATTGCCACGGTAGCCCGGACGGCAAGGCGAGGTCATGTCCGAGTGGGAAGGACGATGGCAAGTTGTCCGGGGTGACGCGGAGGCGAATGCTGCCTTCAAGCGGCGCTGCGTCCGGTGCTCGGTTGAAGTAAAGAAAACCAGTGGACTGAGGAGGGAATGGGACTTTTCCCCCTTTACTCCCGTACCGGTAGTGAAATGTTCCGCCCGTCGCCGCCCGAGACTCTGGAAATCGGATAGTAAAGCGTGCGCGGCGCGACAGATCAAGATAGTCGGCTGCGGTTATGCGCGCAGGATCCAGTGTAGAAATCAAGGTCGAGACCGCATACCTGCGAATGGGTTCCAGCCTTCTGTGGTCAAGATATTCAGAAGTAAATGAGCATCTTCAATGATACGGGCTCGTAGCAGTAATACACACATACCGAATATCGTCGGCCCTCTTCACATCAGCGTATGTGTTGGGAGACGAGACGAAACTTCGGAAACCAGGTTGGCGAGGGATGTGGCGGCCCACAGCGAACGCCATCGGCTGGATCATGGTGGTTCGGGAAGAGATGCGTTACGCGATGTTATGTCAAGTTTGGCCCATTTGCGTGTCACCCGATTCGGCAATCACCGGCACCTCTTGCTTCCTGCGCTCATCTTGCTCAGCGCTCGTCTGAGGTCTCTTGCTCGTCTCACAACCTTTTCTTCTCGCAGGTGAAGGGCACCGCTCCATCTTTTTCTACCTGCTCAGGATGATGCTCGCACCCCGCCGCTGAGTCTTGCAATCAGCGACCCTTATCCGCTGTGGAGGCGCCGTGTGCTATTTCCCTCCAATACATTTCGCAGAACCCCGAGGATCGACGGTGCGCATGCGTGGCTGGATGTCCCTGGCTGCGCCACACCGACACGTCAGAAAGTGATTCTGCATCGCGGGAGAACCCTGCAGGCTGTTACCCAAGATCCATTTCCAGTGCCTTGCCTCTCATTTCACTCCGTGCTCTCTATCAGCCCTCTCGTCAATGAAATCAAGACGATATTAGAATGAAGTCCGAAGTAACTCCTCATGCGGCAAAATGCGCTGTAAAGCTGTGAACTCGCGGAAGTTACGGGCACTCTCGCTGTGCATCTGCTCCATACTCACGACGCTGTCGTATTTCTGATTGCTTCCCGAGGGTGGGTTATCTTTCATTCAATCGTTGATTTCATGGTCGCTAACAGGCGTTGCGTGGGATAGATCTTTGCCAGTCTACACAATCGTCGTGACGGGCGGTGCCTCAAACTTTATCCGGCACGAGGTCGCTGGTTCTCCGCATTGAGTCACTTTCTCAACCGTCGCCAGAACGTATGACTCAACTAAAGGTTCTCTATCAGCACCCTTTTTTCGCGTGATTCAATATGTAGGTTTGATGTAGGTCTCTATTTCTCTTGCGCTCACAGTAGCTCGTTGCAAAGGGCTTTTTCCACGGGGGCTAAATTCCGACGGCGACCTCTGGGAAATTGCCCAACTCATCCAGATGCAGAGCATACTTCCCGAAGGGAACGAAACATCTGAACATCAATTGGTATCGCTTGATGCTGTTCAATCGTTCGGCAGTCCAGGGCGCCTAAACCGTCACATTTTATATAAAGGCCGCACCCAAGAAGTCGGGACCGCGTCGGTTTCCTTCCACCCCACGAAAAGCTCCCCACCCTTTCCTCCACAGTCTCCACCGATGGCGCGCGCATTTTATCTTTCGGGGATGGCGTTCCTCTTTTGTGCTCTCGTTCTGAGCTTCCTCTCCTCTATATCCCTGCCTTATCTCCCGGCTCTTGATTTCACGCGCGTCAGATTTGCCAAAGGCTTTTTCTCGGGGTCAGACACCTTGCAGGAAGTTCGAGTACGTGTCCAGCGCGCTTACTTTGATCTCTATCCTAACTGCGTTCGTTCTCCTCAGTGGGGAATCTGGTCAGCGATGTCCACGATTGTTCCTTTCCGCAACTGATCCACGTCTCAGGGGGCCTTGTGTATACGACGGTAATGATCACCGCACTTGTGTCCACACCGGTTCGTAGCCAACTCCATATTCGCTGTGAACGCCTGACTCACCCAAAATAATTCCAGGACACGGCTACACCATCCCGATCCGCACCCTCGATGGCCAGGAGGTCGATATCGGCGCCTCTTGGACGCGAGGTCTCGCCATTCATCCTGTCGGTTAGTCGTCCCTCCGCACTACCACCGATCGCGACTAAAGATGCTTGTCCCTCAGCCACCGCAGTCGTCGCCATCGCCTTCGGATTCGCCGCGTCCAAGATGGAGCACGGTCCCCTTATCGCCTCTCTGACATCCTTCCTTGCCGCAACAATCGTGCGCCAGTCTTTCTCCCCCAGGCATAACTTTGACTCTGATCCCTCCATGCGAATCACAGCTACTCATCGCCTTTGCTATCGACATTGCACTCTTCGCCTTTGTGCATCACGAAATCGGCAAGCTGGATAACGTCGACGCGAATGTGAACGCCGGGTCTGGTGTGTATCTCCCTCCCGCTTCTTTCTCGTTACCACGTTCTGACGTCCTGAACTACACCCAGCATTCTGGATGACGCTCGTCTCACTCATCTTCGTTCTCCTGGCGGGCTGCACCGTATGCTTCGGACGCCGGAAGGAGAGTGGCAACGACGCGTACCCGATGTTCACGAAGAGCAGCGGCGGGGGCTTCCTTTCGCGGTTCCGCAAGAACTAGGCGCAGTTTTGGGCAGGAGGGAATGCTGTTTTATGGAGCAGAGAAGGCCTGGTGGTCGCATACCTGAACAAAAATATTGCACTGAACGGTTGTTCATCATTTTCATATACCCTGAATAGAGATGGAAGTTTGTATGTACCTAGTAGATATACTGCGAGTGGGTACTAAAGATACACAGCGCCTCAGAGGGAACAATATCCTTGGTTTTCTGTACACACAGTTTTGTGTTTTAACCCTGCAAGAGAAAAAGAAGTCTTTCGAAGATTTCGGGGATGGGTGACCCCAGCCACAAACGGGCGTGATCTGCGGTATTTTCTGCTTTGCACGAAACACGGCAATTGACGACAAAAGGAATTCCTGGCCTCGCGTATGGCCCCAGCCCGAGTCGAACGGGCGATGTCTTCGAATATGTTTACTTGTGCCAGGATATTGCATGCAGATGCGGACCGACCGTATGGCTGTAATACTGTAACATTATTATTTTCTACACTTCTTTCGCAATTCTACACAAACTGACACAGCTTTGAGTGAATTCAGGAACTTTTACACAGCCCGTCCAGGATTCAATTTTATACCACTACCGGGCACCATGCAGAATTGCACAACCTCCGACGTGGACCAAAAAAAGACACTGGTTGGGATTTGGATCTGATCGTAGCTCCGATCACAAATTGATTGCCTTTCCTGTGATCAATCCGGCGTCAGTCCCAGATCAATTCCCCTCAGAGACTTTGTAGGTCTGTATGACCTACAGCAAGTCATATACAAGGTCCAAGCCTTTGGTGTATTTTTTTCATTGCGCCCTCGAAGATTCAGATCCCTTGAAATATGGAGCCAAGTGACTTGGAAGTTAGAGTTGTCTGCCCTGTTGATCCGGCTCGATGGACTTCAACCGTGGGACACTGGCCGACCAAACAAACATCGGCTGAAATGACAAGGAACGGCCTCCAGCAGTGTATTTTTTCCTCCAAAATCTGCAGCAGTGTATATTTCTTAACCCATGCTTCTGTAAACTACACAAGGGTGTGTATTTTTTGTCGAAAAAGTCAATAATAATGTTACAGTATTACTCCCATACGACCGCTGTGGAGTCGTATATTTGACACGCCTGGGGTGATGTGAGGTGAGCGGGTTGGAGGAGAGGTTGCCAGACGGCCTCAACGTTGACAGAATGTCATCACCATAAGAGCCGGGATACATATTGGCCCCGAATCCGCGCGAGACGAAGGAAAGATTATGCAGAAGGTGCACGCACTCAAAAGCCGAAGAGAAAAACAAAAGGAAGTACGCGCGGATCATGGCCCCAGCCCAAGTCGAACGGGAATGCTCTGCGATATCCTTCGAGTGTACACCTTACGGGATGCAGCTGCGGACCGTCCGCAATGGAGTCTTGGATCTGGAGCAAGCCTGGAGAGTATGAACAGAGATCGCAAAAAACTATGCTCGAGGAGCAATCGATTATCAATCCAGAATAAGGAGGCCTCATAGTCCCTGAAACCCCAAACGCAAGACGGAAGGAGTCTTGGAAGGAGCAAAGCTGAAGCCTTCAAGGCAACTTCAAGGACATGAGCGTCGGAGGCAACAGGCTTCGGAACAACCCGGGTCGCCGTGCGCATCACGTAACAGCATCGCCTCTCCTTCCTTCCTTGTTCCTTCCACCTAACCAATCGAAGCCAATCGACCACCACGAACAGCGCCGCGCCCCTTCTACCTAGGTACATCTTACACGATGTCGGGCATCTCTTCGTTTATCTCCTTCTTCTTGTAAAACCACCATCCACTATCTACAGTCCCTCTTCTTCGCTGTCGCGCGTCCGCACTCCGCAGTCCAGACTCAATCTGCTTATACCCTGACCGTTCCGTGTTTTCCCGGCCAGCTAGTCAACATGCGAGTGGTTCGGACGTAGTACACGGTACGCAGTGTGGCCAAACCTCCTGGATTTGCGTTCCACATGTTGACATGAATGGATAGTTATATTATATATAGCTGTTGGATAATTCTATTTGGCACCCCCAGGTGGCGTCACCACCCGGGTGCCATGAATCGCTATTACCGCCTTCCTCTTACAATTCTGCTCATGGCTCCTCCATTGCCTTTCCCCTTAGCAATGTGGAGGCTTCCTGCTAAAATCTGCAAGAGCTGCCGACGGCCGTTGTCCTCGCAGCTTTTGTCAACTCCTATTGTCTCTACATAGCGGGCTCCCGAGTTGGACAGGAGCCTGCAAATCTTCTTCTCGGGCTTTCTCACGTAGCATTCATGCATTCCAAATCTTGCGCTGCGGAGCCGGCAGCACTACACCGTTGGTGCCAATACTCATTGATAGTGAGTGACATCCCTAGCCCACTGTATCCGAGAACGCCGCTAACGAGTCTGTCTCAATTGTAATCCGGTCTTACTCAGGAACTGCGTTCGAGTCGCTCTGGCCTTCCGCGTGCCGGACGAGTAATGATTCCTTCAACAGGTCCTGTCAGCCCAAGCCTCCGGTGATCGCTTTGAATTCTTCTTGTTCCGCCTCTATGTGGTGCGTATTTGCTGAAATGGACGCAGATAGATGACTTCATGAGGGGCTACTTCATGGACCCGGATCAAACGTATTGCTGTATGGACGTTGAAATTGGTGGGGCGCCAATCCTGAGAATTGCCGAGCGCTGAAGGGCGAGACGGTGACAAATCGTCCGAGTCGCACGAGGGGATGTGAGCTAACTCTGTAGAAGTGAAGATGAGTGTCTGATAAAGCCGATTCATTCGGGGACAACGCTCTATTTCAAACTCACTGCTTACGATGTCTTTTCTCAGCATCTGGTCGACAGACTGAAACTCAGGTATCACCCTCGGTCCGCGATAACACTTTCTTTTCTTGCAGTGGCAGGCAACTCCCACCACTGACCGGCAGGCAACTCAATAGTCCCGTGCAAGTTCTCCACCGTCCAATTCGGTGGCAAAGACCTAAGATCACATCTGTCAAGGTGTACACAGGCTGTTCTCTTTATTTCTAGGGTGCGGGCCTTACGAGGCGATCATCGAGCACTTAATCGACGCACAACCCACGCTCACAGCTTTCCACCGCTACCTGAGCCCTCCCACCATGAGCAGCACCCTCACACAGGGGGCATTAACCACCGCTTATAGATTCATAAGCGACAGTGGTTTCTGTCAGGCTTACATTGGGTTGGCGTTGGGTTCAAACCTTGCCGTTGCCTGGCTGTTGCCTTGCTGTTGCGTCGTTTACTGATGGCCCATCACGCTCTAGCGGACCGGCGATGCGAAGCACGCGCATTGTTTGAACAGGCACACGATAACACATCTCCTCGGATCGGGAAGATTAGAATCCTTCATCTGTCTATCAATTGATTGAGTAGATTGATTGTATGGACACATGTGGCTCAGAACCTCGGAATCCCGCTCCGGCGCCATAAGTATACTAAGATCAACAGAATCTCCGTCGTTTTCCTTTGGCCCCTCCCTTATGCCACCCGCAAGAAGTGTAATTTGTGTCTGCCCTGCTTGCATCACATACACAGTTGTTCGGGATGGCCAGAACATCCCTGGCAGAGAAGTCAGCACATCAACGCGCCAAAAGCACACAGACGCTGTGGAGCTTGCACAAATGGCGGCTGATGCTGGTTTGTTTGACCCGCCTCGTGTAGTCCCTCAGCCACAGGTTCAACCACAGCTTCCTGTGCCAAGTGTCGAAATCTTCCAGCAAGGTAGGATGAACACCTTTCCGCCCTTTTGTTCGTATGTAATTTATTTCCAGCTCTCGAGCCGGTCTTCACGCTATGCATCCTACTTGCCGGTTGGCTTAATCTGCATGTTGGGATCAGTCGCGTCAACTCGGGGATTTTTCTCAAGGCTTTGCGACTTATTATAGCTACAACAATCAGTCTTATCTTTGGGGTCTGGCGCACTGCAGGTTTCAACACAGAGTCGCCTACTGTACAGATTCCTCAGGATATTCGAACTGTCTACCAGCATGGGCTGGATCCAGAGATTGTCCGAACACCTTGCTGTCCGACGTGCTACAAGCCATATACATTAGAAAGTCTCCCGGAAATCTGTGACTGGAGAAAATCACCTAGATCCTACCCCTGTGGTACTACTCTGTGGAAGGAGGTTCGTCACCGAGACGGAACCACCAAGCAGGTTCCCAAGTGCTTATATGCTACACAATCCTTTGAATCCTGGCTTCGCTTTTTTTTATCCAGGCCACACATTGAGGAGCAGCTGGAGAAAACCTTTCAGCAGGACCAGGCTCGACAAAACCTGCCGCAGCCAAAAATAATGACAGATGTTCAAGACAGCCCAGCTTGGCGAAACCTCGGAAATTTTGTGCTCACCCGATACCATTTAGTCTTTGCGTATTACATTGATTGGTTCAATCCTTTCACAAACAAGATTGCTGGTATGCTTTCTTTTGTTTTCCCATTCTCTGGCTCATCACACCGTCAAAGGTGCAACCGTCTCATGTGGTGCTATCATCATGTATTGTCTCAATCTTCCGATTGACACTCGATTTTTGCTGGAAAATGTCTTTGTTCTTGGCTTGATTCCAATCGGCCTCCCTGATGTCTGGACCACCTCTCATATCCTCCTTGCCTTTGCACAGATGATGAGAGAATTTGCTGCTCCCGGAAAAATCTTGCCCACTCATAGGAATCCTCTTGGTGTTCCAGTCGCTGCACGGATGCTTACTATTATCGCAGACTTACAGGCAATTCGGAAGGTCACTGGCTATATGGCTGTGAATGCTACTCTTTTTTGCAACTGGTGTCTTCTAAAGCTCAATGAGATCGAAAGTCTGGACTACAGATCTTGGGAACTCAGAAGTAGCCAGACAGTTGCAGCACAGGCTCGGGCCTGGTTTAATGCCACAACTTTGAAACTCAAGACAGAATTGTCCAAGGCCTCTGGAGTGCGGTGGTCACCCATTCATGATATTCCAAAGTGGGATCCAGTCCTCCATATAATTCTCGGATGGATGCATAACTGGCTAGAGGGCATACTCATGCGTCATCTTCGTGTGTACTGGGGCATTGGCCGGCCAAAGAAAGTGGAGAAGGATGTCCAGAACCTCGGTGATCTTGACGATATGGAGGAGCACCTCAGTGGATCGGAGATGTCAGCATCGGACAGCGAGTTGGAAGATTTGCAACAGGAGCAGGCCCACAGTGATAAAATGGATGAGGGAAGTGATCGTTCCACGACTCCGACACAAGAGACATTTATGGGTTTTGGGGCTGACCAGCATGAGGATGAAGACGATGATGATGATGACTACCTTGACTTTGACGTGCCTGGAATGTTCAATTTTTCCTCCACTGAATTGGGGGCTATCCGCAGCTGCATAAAGCGAATCGCACTTCCTACGTGGGTTGCTCGGCCACCAACAAACTTGGGTGAGGCTAAACATGGCAAGCTCAAAGCCTATGAATACCTGATTCTGTTTACTGTGATATTCCCCTTGATAATTCCCGAGCTCTGGTGGAACAAGGGGAATGTGGAAATGGCTCTGCTGCAGAATTTCCATAACTTGATTGGATGTACAAAGATTGTGTCCTCATTCTCAACAACCAATGTAGATGCGGAACGCTTCACGGGTCTCTTTGTTAAGTATCGGGAGATTCTACCTCGTTTGTTCCCTGTGAACTTTCACTCAGTTGCGAACCAACATCTTGCTATGCATTATGAAAAACTGTTGAAGTTTTGGGGCCCAATGCCAGCATTGAGTGAATTCTTTGGTGAACGGATAAATGGAGTACTGCAGCAGGTGAAAACCAATGGTCAAGAAGGTTCGTTACAACACATTTAACTTGCAGCCAATTGATGTGTTCAACTAGATGATATGCCGCTTACCATGTTGCGACAACTGGCTCGCCGTTGCCGGTTGGAGGCAAAAATCCATGACGAACAATCTGCAGAAGGCCCGGCTGGTGACTTGGCCCGTATTCTTCAACCAGTAACTGCTGCTAGCACCAAGGCTACACAACCGCTTTCTGAACTTGAGGTGGCAAAAATACTGTCGGTTGCAGAGGACTTGGACCAGGACGACTATCAGCTGTTACTGCATTACCAGAATTCTCAAGGACAGCTGTGGCGTGACTGTTACCAACTGCCACATCCAGATGGCTCTCTGGTTCTTCCTCCATGTGCCTTGAAGCCCAATGAGTTCAAGATTGGTGACCAAACATTCAGTCGGTCCAGATCCACACGAGGCAGTAGTGCAATTCAATTCAAGGACCCCCAAAGTGATGAAGTGCTCACCGGATTCATTGACGAAATCTGGGAAATTCCTTTGGAAAGCCATATACAAACATTCATTATGGTTGAAAAACACAAGTTACTGTCACCAGCTGTCCTTGAAACCACGCCTTTTCCCTCATTCCCAAATTTTCAAACTACTGCTGTACATGCAGCTCGATCCAACAACTACTGCATCATTGAACCACGGCACATTCTGACTCATCTTACAGTATTTAAGCGCCCAAAAGGGACATTCGGAATCAGGCACAAGATCCTTGTTATATGCTGGGCTCTAAACCGTGGCCGACGGAGTTAGCGGCGTGTAGAGAAGCTTTTTGTCTTGCAATCTTTTGTACACATTCTCTATGTCAAGAGAATCATGTCTTCACAGGTCTATGTCATCCATTTTGGTACTGCGGTGATTGGGCAAGGCCCCAGGCATGGTCACAGGCTAAGCTACAGCAAGCGTCCGGTGGCTTACTGAGCGGTGAATTCTGCCCTTGAGTCCAATTGATGAATTAGGTAAGCCATCCACTCAAAGCGCAAACCAAAATGGACAGTGGTAAGAGCGTGGAGGGGTGAAACCGTGCCGACGGGTAGTGCAACTGATTCCTCCCATGAGGTCCTCAGACACCCCGGATGTTTTCAGTGGTAAGAGCGTGGAGGGGTGAAACCGTGCCGACGGGTAGTGCAACTGATTCCCCCCATGAGGTCCTCAGACACCCCGGATGTTTTTGCGGGCAGGTTGACCATCGAAAATGGGGTCCCATAACCCCAATGGACGTGAGCCCAGGTGAGCACCGATTTTTTCCATAGATTTAATTTCAACTCGCATGAGGTTCTCCAACACTTTTGATTTTTTTGCGGGCAGGTTGACCATCGAAAATGAGGTCTCATAAACCCAACGAACGTGAGCCCGGGTGAACTGATTCTTTCTGTAGATTTAATTTCAACTCACATGAGGTTCTCCAACACCTCTGATTTTTTTGCGGGCAGGTTGACCATCAAAAATGAGGTCTCATAACCCCAACGAACGTGAGCCCGGGTGAACTGATTCCTTCTGTAGATTTAATTTCAACTCACATGAGGTTCTCCAACACCTCTGATTTTTTTGCGGGCAGGTTGACCATCAAAAATGAGGTCTCATAACCCCAACGAACGTGAGCCCGGGTGAACTGATTCCTTCCGTAGATTTAATTTCAACTCACATGAGGTTCTCAGACACCCCTGATGTTTTTGCGGGAAGGTTGACCATCGAAAATGAGGTCCATAACCCCAACGAACGTGAGCCGGGTGAACTGATTCCTTCCGTAGATTTAATTTCAACTCACATGAGGTTCTCCAACACCTCTGATTTTTTGCGTTTTTTTGCGGGCAGGTTGACCATCGAAAATGAGGTCCCATAACCCTAACGAACGTGAGCCCGGGTGAACTGATTTTTTCCATAGATTTAATTTCAACTCGCATGAGGTTCTCCAACACTTTTGATTTTTTTGCGGGCAGGTTGATATGCACCTGTATGCCTCTCTGACCTATGCGTATATGCCAATATGATTACATGCTCCATGCTTACCTGTGCTTATTTCTGTTTCGGTTATGGGACCTCGTTGGGGTTATGGGACCTCATTTTTGATCAGAAAAGGGAGAACATAGCAGAGTCAATGACCAAGACGTGAAACGATGAAAGCGAACCAATGAACAGACCTATTCCCGTCGCCCGAGTCTTTCGAAAAGAACCTACTCCTCCATCTCCATCTCCTCCTCCTCCTCCTCCGTCGGGATCTTGTAAAGAGCTAACACATCATTGCCGTACTTCTCCATGAACTCTGCATTGCCCATCGTACGCCAGTCTGGATTGGCGTGGAAAGCCATGAGAGGCAACGCGACACCATTCTTGGCGTACTTGGATCGAACCGAGGTCGGGAGATCGTTGAAATATGCAGGGTCAAACCAGTCGACAGTGGTTTTCTCCGGGATCTGGAGGGATAAATCGGACTGAACATCAGCATCGGCAGGCCGAACTTTCCGCCTGCGCTCAGTCCTGGTTCCCCGCCTGCCCTTTGAACCTTTGAATTTGAGGCGCCGTGGATCAAGGGCGCGAACAAATGCTGTTGCCGAAGCGCTGCGAGGACCATCCGGGGCACCCTTGTTATTGATCCAGTGAACTCGGGGGCCCTCACCGTCCGACCCCGACTCATCGTCAGAGTGTGCGTGAGGGTCTTTGAGCATATTGAGAACCCGGACAGGCTGCTTGTCCACCATCACATACTTGAGCCGCTCCGCACCAAGCTGACACATAAGAAGAATAATGAGATGCGTATAAAAGCGAAGACTGAACCCATACCGTTTTACGGCGCCTGCTCGTGTTATTATCTTCGCGGTTTTGAACGAGTCTCGCTGATCCCACCTTGGTTTTGTCGCGCATATAGTGGTAGATAAAACTCTGGTAGATCTGGACAATAAGAGCATCGTTCTTAACGCCAGAGGGAGTTGGCGCGAGTCGCTTGTATGCGAACGCAGAGCAAACAATCTGGAAAGTCTGAACGAAGACGAGCTGGTGAATCTGATTGTACAAGGTGTCGGGTGGGCTGAGGATATCCGGCAGGAAGTATTCCAGCCCAGCAGCAAGGACGGCGGAATAAATCAAGGTAAGGAGCGTCTCGGGAACAAGGAGGATGTTACTGGCAATGGTACATCCCAGACGTGCGTCCTCCGTAGCATTCCTCCGCAGAATTGAAACCATGTCTGCAGCACCAAGCTCCTCGCCAAAGCCGTTGGGTGCGCGAAGCTTGGCCTCGAGCTCAGCCAGGAAGCCCGGCTCGTTACGCCCCTCGAAGCGGCCGAGATGATCCGGGGTTGGAACGAGGGGGGGGACGTCGGAGCGGGTAATCCCGTACAGAATATAGCCGTGAAGATGCGCACATTCCTGTCGTTTCAATGAGAAATGTACAACGACAAAGAACATATGTATCACGCACCTTTGTGCCCTGAAACTCCTGCGCAATCTTGGTCTTCTTTAACTGATATGGTTTATCTTTGCGCGGCTGAGCAGAACGCGACTTTTTCGCTCTGGAAGGAGACTCCTCAAACGGAGACTCCCTGTCTGCCGCGGTACGCCGCTGACCGGTTTGTGGGCCCCCCGAGCTGCCAGAACCCGAAGCATTGTGTTGCCCAGAAGATGAGCCAGCAGAAGTGTTTGGTTGTGCAGGAGACATGAGCAGAGTGTAAAAGTTCGAAGACAAAGAGAAAGACGACGCGCCTCCGATCAAATATTGACGCATGTTTTCTCACGTCAAAAACGTGGCAAGAGATAATTCAGAGCACAACACATAAGTCAGTGGGACTATAGTGGTCCAGGAGGGCCACAGAAATACACGAGTCTCACAAAGTATTCGATAAAAAGCCGCTACTACATTGGTAAAATACTTCTACAAATGCCGATCACTCTATTCTAGAACTCCAACAATGACAGATCACATGAGCGCGAATGATCTGTAACACGCTGCGTCCACGCGTTGACAGCGGACCAGAAATGGGTAGCTCGCCAGGCATCAGCAAGATGACAGCCTGTCAGATGCCTGCACAAAGCACAGAACATGCGCAACTGAAACCACTGTCGCTTATGGGTTCATAAGCGCAGCAACATGCCCCCTGTGTCCATTTCAGTCGGTGGACGGCTTGTTGGCCGGTCCCATTCCGACCTCTCCCTTCTCCTCCGCCGACGCACTTCCTTTCCCCTTCACATCTTCCTCCTCCTTCGGCTCTGCAGGGCGCGCTCGCTTCTTCGGAGGTGGCGCCTCCGACTCGGTATCGTCGTCGGAGTCGTCGTCCGAACTGGACGATCCGGCAGGCTTCTGGATCGCCTCTGCGGGCGACTTGTCGACGGCCTTGGCGCCGTTGCCCAAACTCTCGGGCATTGGCGGACCGACGGCCGACGACGCGGCTATCTCCTCCGGCTTCATCTTCCGGAAGTTGGCCGGCCACTTCGTCCTCTCCGTCTTCACCACCACCTGCGACGCCGGCTGCGGCGCGGGCAACGCTTCGGCCTCCTCTTCGGCCGGTGTGTCGAACATCAGCCGGCGCGACAAAACATCGGTCCCGATCGGAGATAGCTCCCGATCGAGCCGAGAGAGGAACCCGAGCGCCCGCTGGTGACCTTGTGCGGCCGTTCCGGAATCCGAACGGCCGGGGGCTCCCATCTTGTGCCCCAAGGTCTCCACCAGCGCCCGGAATTGGGTCAGATCGCGGCGACGCTCCCTCCGCATCTTCATGATGGTGCGGCTCTGATCGAACCCCATCCGAGCCTGAAGATTGTCGGCTCGGTTCGGGCGCGGAATTTCCTCGACGTCGGAGTTCTCCTCCGAAGGAATGGTCTTCTTCGACGACACCTTCTTCTTCTTCTTCTTCCGAACCGGCTCCTCGTCCGAGTCGGCGTCAAACACCTCCCTCCCGCTCCGCTTGGTCACCCGACGGGGCTCGGCCGGAATCAGCGAGCACTTGACCTTCCGCTGCGAGCACCGGAGGCACTGACGCTTCCCGGGCTTGAGGCGGCAGGCCTCGTCACGCTTCTGGCCTTCCGCGCAGACTATTCACCATCCGTCAGCTTCGGAATCCACGGCCGAACTGCTATGCACCTTCGGGCGGAACGATCAACTTCCGCTTCTTCTCCTCTTTCCTCTCCGTTCTCTCCTTTTTCACCACCGGAGATACGGAGCGGCGGACGTCGGACCCGGAGTCCTCTGACGACATCGGAAGACGACTAGGCCCCTCCATCCGTCCTTTTCTCTTCGGGGTGCTACTCGTCGGAGCATCACCCTTCAGCGACTCGGCAAAAGCCGCCGTAAGCGCCGCCGTGTCCTTGGCGTGCTGCTTCGCCATCTGGTCCATGACCTCCTGGCGGATACGGCGCTCGCGCTCCTCGCGTCTCTTCCTCTTCTCTTTTTTCTCCGCCCTCGCCTTCGACTCGGGCGACAGGCTCCGCTCGCGGCGGCCTTTGCGTTCGGTGGTCGGAGCGGGCGAACTGGAAGACGACATGGTGGTTTGAGTTGGGATGATCTTTTTCACGCGACCATATATATAGGTTCACGTGTCATCATTTGATCCCCCACGCCGACCATCATTCTTCCTCGGCATGCTTCCGGTCATCACCCTGTGCGACCTCCGATGCCCCGACTGTTCCTCGTGGGCAAGGAACACAAGAGGGGGATACTGTTATATCCGTGCACGGAACCCTCGGCCGGCTCGGCCGGGCTCGGCCGACGGAGACTCCACACCTTTCTCCAACAATCCTCGTGTTCCTACGCGGGTTATCACTCACCGGAGCTGACTGAGCGTCTCCCGTTTATCCGCCTTCTTTCTTATTGTTTAACCTCATGTTTCTCCCCGGTTTCCTTTTTGGGTCAATCGCTATTGTTGCGCTTGGACCATCATTGATATCCACATATGTATACATAATAACCTTCCCAGTATAAATACCGTAGTCTATCTTTGTATTTGTCAGTTTGATTATTAATGTTGCTTCGCATTCCCTCCGCAAGTAACTGAGTCGTTCCGCTTCCAGTCTCTGAACCAAACTATACTCCTGTCCTCCTTGTCTCGGGTCAACCAGGTAGTTGTGCGCCCAGCTCCTCTGTGGCGTTCACATATATCTCCGACACCTCCGGTCTTCCACTCCGCCGATCTCTCGGCCGACTCCGGTTCCGTCTCCCCTCCGTCGGCTCGGTATATAACAGGCGGAGGAGGCCAGGCTGGAGGCGGAGGAGGAGGAATAGGGGCTGCAAGGGCTAGGTAATAAGTGTAAACAGTGATTAATCCGATTTGGGCTTGCAATACCTGATGGCATACTGAGGAGACTGATGGCGGTCAAGCCGCAGACATAGCTACAACGGCAACATGGTTATATATTACTGAATGAAAGATATACGCCTAATATGGATATCGCCCCACATATATATGTTGCGCTCAATTGGCGCGCGCTTGAGCCGTGCCCACATATATATGTACCCCCCTAGCAGGGCAGCGTACATATGTGGGTACAAACATGGGTGGAAGAGTGGTGGATGAAGGCGCGAAGACAGGGCATGCAGGAAAACGGTGGGTAAAACCGCGTCCGGACGCGTCAAGGGTTCTGTGCGGTGGGGGTTGCACATCACGAGCTTGCCGACCAGGTCCAAGCCCGACTCCTTCGCCGCCTTCTCCCGCTCTTTCTTCTTCTCAGCCTCCTTGAAACGATCCACGCGCATGACAATGATGATGCGCATCAAGCTGGCGGGAATCGGGGCGGCCACCTGACAGAAAGACTCGCTGTCCACCATGAGGTCCATTTCGTCGTTCGTGCAGGCGTAAGGCGCGCGAAGGGGGGGGCCGATGTCGGAAGTAGTCGCAGGGGTCCCGCCGGCCTGGAGTACGGCCTCGTACGCTCGCGTCACCTCGATAGATTTAACGTTGAATTTGTCGACCCGGTCATTATACGTGTTTCTTTCCGCAATATCCATGTCGTCTGGGATGGCGAGGTCTGGCGGCGGGGTTCTCCACGCCGAGAACGGAAAGTCGGTCGTGAGAGGCAAGGGTTTGTTGGCGACGGACATTAGGGGGTTAGCCGGCATGGTGGGCCTGAGGATGACACGAAAAATGGAGGACTGAGGTGAGGAGGGACGAGGATGGACGCGTCGAGAGGGAATGATGGATCACGTGTGCATAAACAACGGGTTGATCCGTGGCTGCGATCTAATCTCCCTTATCTACCACTTAGGCACTCGTGCCTCGTGCCTTAGCTCACAACAAGTGATCAAGATAGGTCGATTTTCACCCAAGTCCGCGGAATTCTGACCGCCTCAAGTCGACAAGTAGCCAAAGTTACTCAAGGGCTCAAGTCCCGCTTTTTAAAAAGAACAATAATAGTATTATTTGCACGAATAAAATTGGAGGGCTGTACATATTATACGTGAATGGCTATGGGGTCGATTTTTTTGAGATCTTGGGGCGGGGTGAGGACAGGGAGAGGGACAAAAATAATATAGCGAGGGGTAGGGTATGGGGAACGCGAACACGGGACAGGCTGAGGGACACGATGCGAGATATGGACATGGGGCACGATGCGGACAGCTGCGAGGTAATTAGTCAATGGAAATGGGAAAGAGCGGACACACGCACATTAAGCTTGGACTAGTCGGGGCCTGCAGGGCTGCTGGGCTCGTACATGTTCTCCCTGGGGCCGTTGAGGGAGAGCTCTGGGGCGTCGGAGGTCGCCTCGGAAGCAGTCTGCACAGTGTGCTCGTTGCAGGCATCAAGGATGCGCTGCCAGGCAGCCTCACTCAGCTTCTGCGCAGACGCCACGTAGCCGGTGACGGTGTTTCCAGCCTTCTCGTTGCCGAATGTGGACGTGCCCTCATTCAAGACGTCGTACCAGGCACGCTCGACCTGGCATGGTACGTTAGTCAGTCTAGATATATATAAGGGAGACGATGTACCGCTGCAGCCGCAAGAGCCAAGGCACCAATGGGGTGCTGGCTGCCACCGACTTTAAGAAGCGGGGCGGCAACTGCGATGACGAAGTCCGATTCAAAGAGGCCCCTAGGCTTTTATGTGAGGTGTCAGCAAGACGGAGTATAGTGTATTGCTTTCACATACCACGTATCTCGAGTCTTCTTTATCGAGGATTTGGATACGCTTCAAAGGAGTTAGCTCTTTGAAGAAGGCGGGGCCACACCGATTGATGGGTAGCGAGCGTACTCTCGGATTTTGAGACGATTGGGGAATGCCTTCAGGTTGCCGGCGAGAAATGCGGCTATGCACTCCTTCGCGTTATGAGACACACCGTTGTGTCGCTCATAGAGCCGCTCGCCGGCCTAGAAAGGGAGTCTGTCATTGTTACAAAGAATGCACAGGAAGGACAGACGTACCCGGCTGATAACGCTGTCACTCCATCTGGCCGTGTAGGTGTTGCCGGGGCACGCATCGTCGATGAGCCGCTGGATGACCTTGATAGTGTTGTTGTTCTGTTGGCCTAGATTCATGGGTGTTTTGGAGTCGTTGAGAGCTCGATGAAGGGCTGGCAGGACCGCCGTAGCCCATCTGTCGGCAACGAAGGTGGGAAGGCCATTTGCCGAGATCGCGAGCGCAAGGGGCACGAAGGCGGTATCCGGAGCTGTTGCGACCTTGGATTTCTTTGACTTGACGGCGGCGGGGACACCAGTCTTTGTATTGAAAGTGAGAGCGGTCATTTTGGTGACGAGCTCGTTCTTGATGGTCTTAGGCTCATAATTGGCAGCGCTCCGCGTCATCTCAGCTCTGTCCTGGTCAAAGACACTCCTCAGTTCCCCGAAGTCTCTGCCCTGTTGATTTCTCGCCGGGTACATTTATCTTTTGGCTTCTTTTTGCCATTAATCGCCTTCTTGTAGCCTCGCGACCCCTGCTCCTCTGCAACTCCGACTGCTGGGCCAGTGCCTGCCGCGAATGCGATTTGACCATGGCCACCAAGTGTTCTTTCACCAAATACGAGGAGTGGGAAGAGTTTGCTAAAAGAACGGACCGGGAGACTAACGAACGTCTTGGTGCGTCTTTTCCTTCTCTCTGGTTACTTGTACTGAGTCATTCTTAGTCCATTTCCCCGATTACGCCGCTCAAGTTGCTATGGAACGCGCCCAGGAGCTCTATCCACTTGTCCACGTCTTTTTCATTGCCAGCTGCATTATTACGCCCTTCAAGACATTTGCTGCCTTCCGCAATGTTTTCAACGCCTTGGACGCTACTGTCGCCAACGAGCTCGCGCGTACCCAGTTTGCCAAGATGATGCCACCCGAGTTCCGTGACATCTTGTCCCAGCGGGTTCGTTACCACAACGCTAGAAGTGAGGGGTCCGATATTATCCCTATCGAGAGGGCGGATGTTTATCTTGAGGGCGAGGGCCGTGTCGACGACTCTGACGATGAAGACTATTTTCCCCCTTCTCCATTGATTCCGTCGTGTTCTGTTGATCTTTCAGAACTTAGTATTTCTACTTATCAGTCTGCAGTGCCTGCCCAGTTCTCTTTGTAGTCTTCTTGCTGATTTTGCTTAATAGAATCATGTCTTGTGTCGTTCAAGAACACTTTCAATGACCCTACCTACAGTATAGTGCCGCTCCTTGGATGATCACTTTGATCTTTCCACTGTACAGCTTGCATTCCGTCCGTTTAATTCTTGAAATTAATTAGGTAGGTACCTAAGCATGTAGCAAACTACCTTCGAGAGTTTTATCCATTACTCGTTGGCCAAAATGCTGCCACAGAAATATATATGTTGGCGGTCAATTTCGTCACACTTCACGTTCCTTGGATAATGACATGTCACACATCATTCATGTCGGCCGACCCATCGCCACCTTCGGCCGCGTCCTCTTCATCGCTCTCCTCCTCCTCCTCGACCACCGGAAGCTTGGGTTTCTTGCCCAGCTTAGGTTTGGGAAGCAGGTCCTTCTTCCGGGTGCCCAATTCCAGCAGCTTGGCGCACTCGGCCTCCCACGCTTTGACATCAGCCGCGTGCTTCGTCTTCATAGCCTTCCACTCGCTCTCAATCTCCGCCCTCCGCTCCTTCTTCTTCTCCCTCTCCACCTTCTTGGCCTCTTTCCCTGCCACCTTCGCCTTTCGGCCCTCCTCAATACTTTGCACAGTGCTCGTCAGAAGACAGGCATTGAGCCTTTCCTTTGAAGAGCTTAGCACGGTCTGTCGCCGCCTTCTCCTCTTGCTGGTGTAGCGCCTCGTTCATCCGGTTCAAGCCCAGGTTTTGGAACACCATCGTGGCATTCGCCTCTTCGAGCATCTGGTCACGCACGCGCACGTTTGTCTGCGCCAGCGTGAGCTGACCCTGCACTGCTGCGAGCTCGTTCTCGAGCTGACTGCGTGCTTTCCAGCCCTCTCCGCTTGGGCCTGGGGTTGCCAACGACCAGTCTGGGGCAGCAATCGCACGTGGGACATGCTGGACAACGGGGGGAAGGATGGGGCTGTCGTAAGACTTGATTTTGGGTGCGCTGAGGAGCAGGGAACCGGCAGAGGTGCTACCAAGGTGCGCGTATAGTGTCCGCACCCTTTTCGATGGTGACCACAGTGCAGGGTCAATGTTCTCGTCTTCCTCCTCCTCCCGTCGCCGGCGTCTCGAAGGTGTCGGTGTTGCTGGCGTCGGCCACACCCTCGAGCTGCGCGCCACAAGATTTGACGGCGACAGATCAAACCGTGTCGCAGGTTGCAGTCGCATCGCATTGGTGATTGCACGCACGGGGCTTGGCTGGGGCATTGGAAACTCTGCCCGGGTCGATGTCGCGGTGCTCGGCTTCATCTGCTGTCACCCATGTCAGTAAACCCAATGTGATTTCGTGCACTACGTTGTGGCATGCCCACTGCAAGTTGGCCACTATTTCGCTGCCCAGCCAACATTCGAGGAATTGCGATGTTGGCCACTAAGGGTATTGTAAAGGGAAAATAATCAAAATAAAGGTGATTTGGCTAGGGATTGAACCCAAAACCTCTCACTGATGGGATCAAACTAAGAGACCACATCATAACCAACTGAGCCACAAGGCTGTACCTTTTGATAGGATGTGTTGTGATAGGATATAGGTTTGGGAACACATAATCAGCACGACATCTGCTTATCCCGCCCCGCAGGGGCCGGTTAGGGTTAGTGGTTAGGGTTAGCGGTTAGTGGTTAGCGGTTAGGGTTTGGGTTAGAAAGGTTAGGGTCCTAAGAGACGTTATCTGTCTCGGTAGGTTAGGTTAGGGTATAGATGTTAGGGTCTGACAATAGAAGCACTTTATCAACCGAATGGTGCAGTGGTTAGGGTGCATAATAATGATACCATCACCGAAAGTATCCCAGTTCGATCCTGGCTCATGCCACTTTTTAAAGTACTTGGCTCACCAGACTCTTTCTTTGGTTACATGGTCACTGGCCACATCATGATTTACCAATTGTTCTGTGTCCAGCCAAATAGTGGGCATGCCACTGGCTTGTGTGCACATCATGATATTACTACTGACACACCTGCTGCTGTTCCGTGACGAAGTCGGGATTGAAAGGTACGACTCCCGTCACTTTGAAGGCCGCGCGCACTGTTGACTCGTCGAAGGCTTCGACGTACGCCGGCACCCACACCGACATAAATTCAGCCTTCGAGACGTCGCGCATCGTCCTCGCCTCAAACGCCACAATCGCCGTCTGCCAGCATGCTTTCATCTTGGCGAAGCACACGACATCGAGGCCTTGAAGGGCGTGGGTGCAATGGGGCGGATACCCAAGTAAGATGATATTGTTTTCTCTCGCGTACTTGAGGAATTTCTCCGAATAGTGCGAGCTGTGGCCATCCAGGAGAAGCACGCGCGGGAGGCCGTTGGCCTCCTCCTTCGTGGCGGGATCGAAGACCTTCGTCAGCCAGTCGTAACCAAGCTCGCCATTGGTCCATCCATTGATGGACTTCGCGATGCTGCACGCCAGTGAGTCCTCTCGCTCGCAAACATGTAATACCGGACTCACTAGGCCCCAATGGTATTGCCGTCACTCCATGTCGACTGGTAGTTCACGCCGGGAAAGATGATCATCGGCGGCACCACGACCTTCCCATCCCCGCGGATCGTTACGCACGCGGTGATGTTTTGGCGACTCGCACCACTCTGCTTGTGCTGGGTCTTCGTCCCGCGTGCCCCGGCAACTTGTTCCTTCCCCGTGTAGCCGGTCGGAAACCCACTCTCATCCATCCCATACACCCGGTCTGGTGAGACACCCATGTCCACAATGTATTTCTTCACTAAGTCGACCCAGGACTTGACTGCCTCTGGATTCAAACTCCGCGCGCGCTGCGTGTCAAGCGCCTTGCTCCAGAATGTCCGAAGCGCATCGTGGTGGCGATCCAGGAACGCGAAGACCCATTTTGGCCCCAATTTCTCGCAGTCGGCATCGATGGCCTGGCGGACCGCGTTCGCATGCTGTTGGATTTGCGCGTGCTTCAGTGGGAATCCCCGATCCGCGGACTCGAGCATGAATTGGACGAGAGACCATTCTTGGACAGGCGTGAGTTTCTGTTTCTCTTTATTGGCTTCCCCAATGCTCCGCCCTCCCTTTATGCGTCGATGTAGAGTTGTGTAGGGTATCTTGTAATGGTCTGCAATAGCTTGAATAGATTTTGCCTTCCCAAGAGCGGCAGGTTTGGCGTGTTCGCGCTCGTATTCTCCCAACGCCGCCCGCATCTGTAGCTCCTTCTTTCGGGCATTGTCGTGGCCCTTGACGCGGTCAGATTTAGAGCGGCCAACCATGAGGAGTTCTGTGGCTTCGGATCGCGGCTGAGACGACAGAGAAGAAGAGAAGACAGATAGATGTCGCGCGTCAACAAACCGTGTCACGCGCCTCACGTGCATCAACTCGCATAAATTCTAGCGGCCGCGTTATTGGGTCTATCTAGTCGAACTCTTGGGCAGAATCATAGCTCAGGTCGGTAGGTATTGGTTAGAAATCTTTGCAGGCGCGGGACGGACCAGAATTGTGTCCAGTAGGGGAAAAAGAAAGTCCATCAGACCAGATTTGATCGTGATTTACACCAAAATGCAGCTCATTCGAGCTTCATTTGGATTCACAGTCCACAATTAATTCAGGGGATATGCGAAGGACATAAAATAGCACATGTAAGAGGAATCGAACCCACGACCTCTGGGTGGACTGTTAAAAAGGAATCATCCAAGGATGTGGCATCATCCAAGGAGCGGCACTATACTGTAGCTCAATCGGATAGAGCGTCAGAGATCTAATCTGAAGGTTGCGAGTTCGACCCTCGCGGTAGGTGTGTGTCGAACTCTTTTGCCACCTTGCCCGTTCAGCTCTAATCCACTCTCAAGGGCTAAACCTTCTAGAGGCTCCTATTTGGCACGACTCCTGAGATTCACCATGACATAAGAGCGAGAGAGAGAGAGAGAGAGAGTACGCTGTGATATAGGTATGTCGGGAGACAATCTGGAGATGCAAATCTGTATGCCCCGCATGACTTCGGCACTTCCGAGTACATATGCAACTGTGCCGAGCGAGGTACAAAACTGGTCCGCAGCTGAACCGCTAGTTTGAGCCCAAAAGGAAATGGCCCATCCAAGTCTCCGCGTGGAGTGAAGGAGGCATAGATGTACTTTGCCTGCGTCTTTCGATGTTGCTCTCAGTGGTTGCGTTGAATTCTAATTGCCACAGCTTTCCCAGCCCTGTGTCCACCTCACCGACCCCGTACTCGGTCTTGGTACTCGGTGATAGTTGGCCTTTGGAGGCATAACCGACAAGGACGAGAGGAGACAATGAGGGGAAAGTTGTTGTAGTGGGAGGAAAGGAAGAAAGGCGAACACGAGTCCAGAGCTTATAAGACCTGACTGCGGTGCCTTGAGTTTATCTGAGAGGCTTCTTTTTGGAGACTGTGCACGATTGAATTGTTCTATTTCTATAAATGGAACGGTTGAGTCATCGTGGACCCACAACCCAATAAAATGGACAATGGGGCTCACCTGGGTTTCTACCTTGGGGGCACTGAGCAGGAGGCTCAAAGAAAAGAAGGACAGAACGAGAGTGAGTGCTGAGCGCAGTAAGGAGAAGAAGACCTGGGATAAGGGGACAGACCGAGACATCAGCATTGTCGATCACTTAATGAATAGGTGACGCCATTGGTTCTAGACACCGCCTAAATACACGCCCACGTGCACGGCGATCAAGATAGACGAGGCGTAATGGCAGGTAGTCCCGTGGAACGCGAATAAGTGGACTTGGCGCTGAGATGGGCTTGTCCCGTGACTTTCTTTTAGCGCCAGGTCATCCAAAAGAAGGATCACTTGGTTGTTAACGTACAAATACTGGTGACCGGGGACGGTCAGAGTTAAAAGGGTGGGGCAGATGATAAGCACACATGAAAGGCGCGGTTTTTGTGTTTTTCATTTAAGTTCTACCCCACCACACACCTCAAATAAGAGCTACCGTTAGTCTCGAGCGGGAAAGCTACCAAGTCGAATAGCTTAAGGCTACTACAAAAGCGAACGTTATGAAACTACTGGAAAGTAAAGATTACGAATAGCTCTAGAAGTGCGCCTGACTTCACAAGATGGTACTCACGGTTGCGCCCTGGATGAGCCAATGCTAGACTTGGACCAAGAGAATGTGGAAACATGCACAAGAGTTAAAACCTGAAGAGATCTGGACTTAGCGGCATTAGGGATGTTTGTTATTGCATCTTGATAACTCAAGACGCGTCGGGGCACGTGTAGGAATGACGGCCGGGACTCGGAGTTCCTTCTTCCGGCCGAGACAGGCAGACAGGGGCTGGCTTGATGCAACAAGACGGGAACTTATTAGATCCGGAATCACGATTTGATCTCGGACCATTCCCGATCGAGTCAAGAAGGTTCAACTTGGTTCTTTTACCATACCCATACTTCTAGACTGAGTGGATGAGTTACCAAGAGGCGTAGACGAGGCCGCCAGACCTGCCCTGAGTTAGGGCCACCCACTAGACGAAGAACAATCTGTGCAAGACAGGAGGGTTTCAGCAATATCACCAGAAGACAACCAATTTCAATACGATCGGGTTAGAATTGCCCAACTAGACATCTCGACGGGTCAGGGCACCAATGATGGGGTAGGATGTAGAGCAGGGAGAGTTATGAAGACCGGAAGGCATCCGAGGACATAATATTCGCATCATAATCATAATCCCAGCACAGTATATAAAGGCTCAGAACCCGTAGTAGATTTAGGCAGCAGATTATTCCGGGGCTGTAGTGCATACCGCATAGCAGGGCCTGGGTAGTGGTGCTCTGTATAGTGACTTGTTGCTTGTCCGCACTAGTACTAGAAAGAACTTGAACGAAAGATTTTGATTGATAAACCAGTTGTGATCTTTTGAGTCGAGTTCCACCCCAAGTTCGTTGAAGCTTGGAAGCGTTGAAGAATGTGCATAGTCGGAAACGGGCTATTGCGAAACTAAACCAGTTCTTAGAACAACCAATATAAAACCAGACCTTTACCAGCTGTAACTTGAATAACATTCAGACCCAATAAATACCGCTTGAGAGCCTAGTTCTCTAAAAGAACCAATTGACCGATTGAGAACGTTTCTTGTTGACCCACAAAACATTGTTTCTAGTCTATAGGATCTAATACTTCATCCAACACCCCCGAACTTCACAAAGAGCTTACACAAAGAGGATATAGAGTGTTGGTTTGGTTGTTGTGTGTTAATTTTGTGTTCAGTGATCATTTTCATTGTTCTTGAAGCCCACTATTCAGCTTTCACCCGCGCCTTGAGTGTCGGCCGTTCAACGGATCACGGGCTGTTTAGATGTAGTTGGCGCGGACACGTTTACCTCTCATCTGCTTCTACCACAAGCTCTTGAGAGGTAACGTGTCTTGCTCGTCCATAGTCGTTCATTCACTTACAGATTACCTAGGTATTGTACTGAGATGCTGTCTAGGTAATACAGATCTGCTTCTACCATGAGCTCTTGAGAGATATTGTACTGAGACGCTGTCTAGGAACTGTTAGGTTATGGGCATTTGAGCTCATATAATCTACCGAGCACAGATTCCAGACTCGTCCTCGTCTCCCTCGGACTCGCCGTGTACCAGTGATCGATAGGATACCCTCTTCGCTACGACCATTGCGCTGTGCGCCACGTTCTTGTCTACACAACATTCGTACATTTGCTCATCGCGACATCCGATATGGTGTCTAGCCAGATTCCCTCTTCTTGGTCCTGGAACAACCCGTTCCGCCCGTCGGCGGAGCAGTAGGTCTCAGTCAGTGCCGCCTCCCTATCCTCCTCTGTCGTCGCGGCACCAGGAGACACCACATCGTCCGACTACTGTGCACAACACACGTCGGCATACCACCCGTGCTTGTAATTGTCACCACGGGGACGCGTATCGCACGGCGTACGTCGACGACACCGACAGCGACAGCGACACCTCAGACGACGAGTAATCACAACACATCTTTTTCACTTGTCCGGCACCGCTACGTCTCGTCGTGCGCCCGTCGACTCCACCTCTGGTTATGTCGCAGAGCAGGGACCGATGCTGAAGCCTTTTAATCTCAATCCCGATTCGTGGAAGGAGGATGACAAACTCGCCTTGCCGCAAGGGAATTATTGCGGGTGGGCGAAGAAAGTCTGGTCTAATATCGGTCTCCAGTCTGGCGTGACGTGTTGGCTGGACCCAAACGAGGTCTGCCCGTCGTTTTTCATGTATCTGCATGCGAACAGGGTCTGGCTTGACAACAACATCTCGTATATCTCGCTGACCTGTGCTTCGTCGTCGTTTTTCATGTATCTGCGTGCAAACAGGGTCTGGCTTGACAACAACGTCGCTATCCGCTGGTATATATCTCGCTGACCTGTGCTTCGTCCGAGCACCAGCATATCGAGCAGTGCCCTACCGCAAACATGTGGGCCACACCTTGTGCTCGCCACACAATGCGTGGTCCTTTGGACCAGGTCAACAAGCTGCGTGAAGCAATGGGTCTCCAGTTTGCGACCGATCCTGATTCATGGGGCAAGACACTGGAGAAGATTTCGGACCTCAATAAAGCCGTCTGGGCGGGTGGGGCCTCGTGTTCCGAGCAAACCGGTGAAAAGGTCGGTGCAGTTTGTCAAGATGGCGGAGTACATATGCGCAAATCTCCCCAACATGCTGCCTTCAAACTTTGAGGGGGTCAGACGTTGTGCCGGTCCATATGCAGAATTTTCTTTGCGCGCATCCGCTGGACGATTGTGATGAGGAGTGGAAGTGGGGCTGAATGAGCAAGGTCAGGATGAGACTGGTTAAATGTAGCAAGTAAACCAGTTGTGGAAGATTTGAATAGTCGAACTTTGACGAACGAAACAAAAGATCAGAACAGAACTCATTTATTAGCAACACGCGCGACGGACAATTGTATTTCAGCTATCATAGACAATATCGCGCGCGTGCCAGGAATCTATGAACAGAGAACTTTTGTTAAGGTGCAATTCAAACACGTTGGGATAAACTTACCTTAGAGGTCACGTCAAGAAATCTTCACCATGTACGCTGTGATGTGTGCTGCGTTTTCTATGTGCGCCGAGTGTGTGTATCGGACGACCAGAAAGTGTTCAGCCGTGCGGGGGGGATGTTGGTGTGGCTGGTTATGAGACAGCTGAGCAAGCGTGAAAGGTGTGTGTGTGGTGTGTGTGGTGTATGGGAAATATAGATGTTTCCTTCAATATCCTTCTCTCTCTGCCTCTCTCTCTCCCTTTATGTCGATATTTATATGGGGTCGTTGTTCTCCTGCCAATGTGGCTGGGTACGCGTGTCAAGGCTCGGGGAGGATGTTATGGTCGTTGTTCTCCTGCCAATGCGGCTGGGTACGGCGTGTCAAGGCTCGGTGAGGACGTTGTGCTGTTACTTGGTGAAGCTTCCGTGTAACGTACGGGATATCCAAGACGTAAGTCAGGGAGACCGTCTTTCTTATGATACGGGACTCTGGCCTATGAGCTGGCTTGTAGAGGGCAAGTTAATGTCCAATAGAGTGTGGTGATGAGCAATGGGGGACAAGTCCTTGTAGGAGGGAACTTGTTGACCCGGGGGTTTTTAGCTAGAAAGTATGATGATATTGCTCTACTACATGGCTCGTATTTATACTGTTTCCCCCCTCCTACACTGCCTCGTTTGCTTATCCTCCTCGTGCCCGTCACGACCCCTGCTACACACGCTACACCCTCTTTCCAACCCTTTTCCGTGCCCAGATTCTCTCACCCGTAAGTCCCCATCCAATTCACCGTCACCTCCACCTTCACCTCCTGGTTCTCCTATCGGCATTGCTGCGCGTCGTCGCTACCATGGTGTTGCCACGCCGCACATGCCTCGTAGGGACTGGTAGACAGTCAGAAAACCTAGCCCAATGGTCTCTGACTCTGAAGAGGATGTTGAAGAGCTGTTGCAGCCAGATGATGTTCTGCTCATTGCGCATGAAGGAGATACAGAGGACGAAGCGCTTCGAGCTACAAACGATGCATCAGTGCATTTGGCTTGTGCTGCTGTACAATCTGGCAATCCTCGCACCTATCATGAAGCCTTGCGACGTGAAGATGCACACCTCTGAGAAGAGGCTGCTGTCTCCGAGATAAACCCTCTCCTGGAGAACTGCACTTGGGATGTTATCGATGCACCTCCTGGTGTGAAGCCCATTCGCTCACAGTGGGTTTTCATCATCAAGCACAAGTCTGATGGCTCCATTGAGCGCTACAAGGCGAGACTCATTGCAGATTGGGCGAGATTTGACAGCCTGGATTGTCACTGCGGAGGGAGCGCATCGCAGAAACCATCCGAAATATCTGTTTGACAAGGTTAGTTTTACGCAGAGGTTTTGGTGAAGCTGTAGCTACAAGGCTACTATGTCTTTGGTTGCGCACAGGTGGGGGCTGCGCGCCGTGCTTGAAAACGCGTCGATGTCGTCTGCATCATTCGACTGAGATGAGGAGGGCACGAGCTCCTTTCCCACCGGTGTGTTGTTTTGAACTGGGGGGCGCATGGAATCGCGGCGGGCAGGAGGCATGAATGGAGAGGAAGTGGGCTTCGGCTCCGGCTCCTCTGGGTACGTTGCAGGACAGTACGACGAAGTTTGGGAGGAGGAGAGATGACTTGCATTAGAGGCATTTTGGGACGGTGCTGCACCCTTTTGTGGCAGCTTTCCAACGAACTCCTGGAGTTGAGAACATTGGAAGAGCACATGGCCGGGTTTTCCACAAGCCAGACAGAAGGTTGACTGGGCAGAGGGTGCAACACGAGCAGCAGAAGATGAGGGTCGTTTAGAGGTTGCAACCATAGCGATGCCGGAGAGAGGGTTGTTTTGACTGCTGTCTCCTTCCTGGTGAGCAGACCTGAATGCGTGATGATTTGCATAGGCCTGCTCAATGCTGTTCACCACGAGTTCGCCCGAAGACTGCTCAAATGGTGCTTTAAGGACGCCAAGCTGTCCTTCATCAGGAAGGGCCATGAGAAGAACCACTGCTTGTAGTTCCTCATCAGCTTTATCCAGAGTAAAGTCCTTAGGTCTAGACTCCTTCAATAAGCGCATGGCAGCGGAAACACGACCAGTGAGAGATCACAGAGACTCATCATCCTTGAGATGAATGGAAGTCAGAGTTCTGTAGGCATTGAAGCAAGGTCCAACCTTCTCAGCTTTGTCTTCTGCTTCCTGTTAGAATCAGGCAAGCGCAGAGAGCTGAAGTCAACAGTAAGAGCTCTGTGTATTGCCAAAATGCGAAGTAAGTACTTGCCTGAAGTCAACAGTAAGAGCTGAGGACTCAGGACTACAACCAGCTGCTTATATATGTATCCTATATGTATAGTAAGCAGTATTATGAACGCTCAGTCAGCCTGATCAATAAGCAGGTGATCAGTAAGCAGATCAGTAAGCAGGTGATCAGTAAGCAAAGGAAAGAGTAAGCAAATGTAAGTAAGCATCGGAGCAGATAGGATCAAAGGATCAGAGATGGGAGAATGGTAGAGTTCAAACCCACACTGCAACACTCCCCCGGGACGAGACCAATCTCGGCTAGCTCCCCCGTAATCCCATCATAGAACGCAGCTTTTCCACAGTGGGAACAGGAAGAGGTTTGGTGAAGATGTCTGCAATCTGCTCTTCAGTTGGAGTGTATGAAACTGCGATAAAGCCCTTGGCAACTTCATCACGAAGCCAGAAGTAAGCCAAGTCAAGGTGCTTCATGCGACCATGATGCTCCGGGTTTTTAGCAACGGAAAGAGCAGACTGATTGTCCATCAGGAGAGGAGAAGCTCCAGACACTCCATAGCCCAGTTCAAACAGCAAGTTGCGCACCCACTTGATCTCCTTTCCAGCCTCCACAGCTGCGACATATTCAGCCTCTGTAGTAGATAGAGCGACTGTAGTCTGCAGCTTGCTTCGCCAGCTTACAGGAGCACCGTTCATCAGAAGCACATAACCACCGGTGCTTTTCCCAGTCTCTTTGCAATCACCATGAGATGCGTCAGAGTAAGCAGTAAGCTGGGAATCAGGTTCGGGCTTTGCTGCAGCGAAGTGGGTGGTGAAGGGATGGGATGAGGGTGATGATGCTTTGCGATAGGAGAGGCGGTAATCAAGCGTCCCTTTGACATAGCGCATCAGGTGCTTCACAGCGTCCCAGTGCGCTTTGCCTGGGTTGCTATTGAACCGGGCGAGGTAGCCAACAGCAAAGGAGATGTCTGAACGTGTTTGCGTGGACAGGTACATCAGAGAGCCAACAGAGGACAGATATTTCGGTCCATACTCCTTGGCCTCCTCCGGAGTGGCATCTTTGGTCAAAACAAGACCAGGAGTCATGGGAGTGTGAACAGGCTTGCAATCAGCCATGCCAAACTGCTCAAGCATGTTCACAGCGTATTGGCGCTGCGAAAGGTGCACCGCTCCAGTAGGCGAGTCACGCTCAACCTTGATCCCCAGCAGCCACTCTGTGGGACCAAGATCCTTGACCTTGAATGAAGAGCCAAGCTGAGCAATAACTCGGTCAATGTCAGCATCATGCTTTGCAGCAATCATGCCATCATCGACGTAGATGGGGAGGATGATGCGCACCGTGCCATCGAAGAAGATGTAGCACGAGCGATCAGACTGGAGACAGCTGAAGCCAATAGCCTCCAGCTTTGCACACAACTTCTTGTGCCATTGACGACCAGCCTGCTTAAGCCCATAAAGAGACTTGCGCAGTTTGAGAAGCTGGCCTCGCTCTCCCTGTGGAAATCCTTCAGGCTGAGTCATGTAGACATCCTCATCCAGATCTCCGTTCAGGTAGGCAGAGGAGAAGTCAATGGAACGAAGCCGGAGCTCATGCTGAGCAGCAAGAGCAAAGATGATGCGGAGTGTCGAGGCTTTGGATGTAGGGGAGAAGATCTCGGTGTAGTCGATGCCATAACGCTGGCCACGACCGTCTGCAACGAGTCTCGCCTTGTAGCGCTCAATGGAGCCATCAGACTTGTGCTTGATGATGAAAACCCACTGTGAGCGAATGGGCTTCACACCAGGAGGTGCATCGATCACATCCCAAGTGCAGTTCTCCAAGAGAGAGTTTATCTCGGAGACAGCAGCTTCTTCCCAGAGGTGTGCATCTTCACGTCGCAGAGCTTCGTGATAGGTGCGAGGATTGCCAGATTGGACAGCAGCACAAGCCAAATGCACTGATGCATCGTTTGTAGCTCGAAGGACTTCGTCCTCTGTATCTCCTTCATGTGCAATGAGCAGAGCATCATCTGGCTGCAACAGCTCTTCAACATCCTCTTCAGAGTCAGAGACCATTGGGCTAGGTTTCCTGACTGTCCACCAGTCCCTGCGAGGCATGTGCGGCGTGGCAACACCATGGTAGCGGCGACGCGCAGCAATGCCGATAGGAGAACCAGGAGGTGAAGGTGCAGGTGATGGTGAATTGGATGGGGATTGTGCAGGAGGTGGAGGCGAATTAGGGCGGCTGGCAGGTTCGGAATGTGGAGGGGAAGGAGCTGGCTCGATGGGATCGGGATTTGGCACAGGAAGTGCTCGATGAACACCAGAGTCATCCTCGTCGTCTCCCCCGTCATCGTGCACCACTTGTGGCTTAACGCGAGGAGGTAGCTCGACAAAAGCAGAAGGAGGAGTCTTGGGACACTGCTGCATAACGGAAGGCTTGTTCCCAGGGAAGTAGCGCTCGTCGAAGACGGCACGCTCCGATGTCACCATCTTTTTGGTGACAGGATTGTAGAATGTCCACCCCTTGTATTCTGCAGGGTACCCCACAAAGATGCACTTCTGGAAATGAATTCCAGAAGCCTCCCTCTTGTCCTTCTGCACATGCACGTATGCAAGGCAGCCCCACACCCGAAGGTGTGACACGTCCGGCTTGCGTTTAAACCAAAGCTCAAATGGAGTGGTGTTCTCCGGAATATGAGACGTTGGATGCATGTTAGCAACATGAATGTATGCCGCAACTGCGAGCGCCCTGAAGGACGGTGGCAAATTGGCTTCATGAAGCATAGCCGTAGCGTGTTCATCTGTAGTGCGATTACCGCGCTCTGCTGTCCCGTTCTGCTGCGGTCTGTTCCTCGTCGAATGGCGGCGCACAATGCCTTCAGCGAGCAAGAAGTTCTCGAACTCTGTAGACATGTACTCTCCACCTTCATCGTCCTGGAACCCCTTGATTTTTCGTCCAAAATGGTTCTCAGCATAAGCCTTGAAGATTTTGAATGCATTGAAGGTTCCACTCTTGCGCTTCATGTGGAATGCACATTTGAAGCTCGTGTGATCGTCAATGAAGAGAACACGATATCTCCAGCCCTCTCGGGTGTAGATCTTGTATTCCTTCAGATCAGAGTGTACCAAATCAAGAGGACCTTTGGAACGATGTCCAGTGGAAGGAAAAGAGTCCGCATTCAGCTTGCCTGCAAGACAAGGCTCGCAAATCGGATCTGGTTTCTGGGTTGAAGTGAGCTTCGCACCAGTGATCAGACCCTTGCTCAGGAGTTTCCGTGCGTCTGCAACGGAATGGTGGCCAAGCCGACGATGCAGCAAGTCCAGATCCAGAGGCAAGGTTACCGAAGCAGCGAAAGCTGAATCAACAGAAGGGGATTCGACCTCGCTCACAAATGCCTGGTTCGTCTCATCTATATCTGCTTCAAAGTAGAGCTCTCCATCTCGAGAAAAGGTGATAACAGATCCTTTCATGAGAATAGAGTAGCGATGAATGCGAGATAGGTAGGTAGTAGAGATGAGATTTTCGGATATGAGCGGAACATATAGGACATTTGTGAGGATTACAGGCCGAGCTCTACGTCCGTGTATGCGTGGTCTAAGCATTATCTCCCCCACCAGTTCTGAATAGATAACAACTCCGTTTGCAACTGTGATTGGAACTCGGTATGGACGGGCATTCATGAGCCATTTGCGAAAGCGGGTCATGTGCGACGTGCACCCTGAGTCTGGTTTCCATCGCAGATAAGCAAGCAGCGAAGTTTGGGAGGAGGAGAGATGACTTGCATTAGAGGCATTTTGGGACGTTGCTGCACCCTTTTGTGGCAGCTTTCCAACGAACTCCTGGAGTTGAGAACATTGGAAGAGCACATGGCCGGGTTTTCCACAAGCCAGACAGAAGGTTGACTGGGCAGAGAGTGCAACACGAGCAGCAGAAGATGAGGGTCGTTTAGAGGTTGCAACCATAGCGATGCCGGAGAGAGGTTTGTTTTGACTGCTGTCTCCTTCCTGGTGAGCAGACCTGAATGCGTGATGATTTGCATAGGCCTGCTCAATGCTCTTCACCACGAGTTCGCCCGAAGACTGCTCAAATGGTGCTTTAAGGACGCCAAGCTGTCCTTCATCAGGAAGGGCCATGAGAAGAACCACTGCTTGTAGTTCCTCATCAGCTTTATCCAGAGTAAAGTCCTTAGGTCTAGACTCCTTCAATAAGCGCATGGCAGCGGAAACACGACCAGTGAGAGATAACAGAGACTCATCATCCTTGAGATGAATGGAAGTCAGAGTTCTGTAGGCATTGAAGCGAGCTCCAGCCTTCCTTGGAGCAAAGATCTGCTCCAAGGCATCCCACATAGCTTTGGGGTCGTCTTCATGCTCTCTGACAAGAGGCTTAACATCCTGGGACAACATGGACCACAGGATGCCAGCGCACTTCTCACGAGCTACTACATCGTCCGATGAAGTTAAACAACAACCATACACCTCCTTGCGACGCATATGGGCTTTGCCATCGCTCCGCCATTCGGAGTAGATGCTATCCTTGGTAAGGATGGGGATTGACTCTCTTGAGTCAGACATGGCAGTCCAGAGAGATTCGGAAAAATGGATGGGCAACAGAAGCCCAGTGCTAGAACCAAGTGTCTGAAAAGACAAATGGCGCCCTCAGGAGTGTGTGTGGAGAAGAAACGATAGGTAGGTAGGTAGGTGATGCTAATGAACACCCAGTTGTAAGGCACTTACCCTAACCCCAAAATCAACGGATTGACTACCGTTTGTTTTCTGGTGGATCAAAGACTGCCTCGCAAAGAGGATTCGTCCCAACAGTTGGTGCTCCTATCTACAAAGGTCACACACACTATAAGGACTTGGAGAGATGCAGATGCAGATGCAGAAATGCGAAAATGCAGATGGATGAAGATCTCAAAGAGCTAGAGATGTTCAAAGGCCGGGGCCCATAACCTGTTAGAATCAGGCAAGCGCAGAGAGCTGAAGTCAACAGTAAGAACTCTGTGTATTGCCAAAATGCGAAGTAAGTACTTGCCTGAAGTCAACAGTAAGAACTGAGGACTCAGGGCTACAACTAGCTGCTTATATAATGTATGTATCCTATATGTATAGTAAGCAGTATTATGAACGCTCAGTCAGCCTGATCAATAAGCAGGTGATCAGTAAGCAGATCAGTAAGCAGGTGATCAGTAAGCTGATCAATAAGCGGAGATGATCAGTAAGCAAAGGAAACAGTAAGCAAATGTAAGTAAGCATCGGAACAGATAGGATCAAGGGATCAGAGACGGGAGAATGGTAGAGTCCAAACCCACACTGCAACACAAATCTCTGCATTGTGCTCGACTTACCTCCTGTGGAATGCCAAAAACCTCTTAAAGAAATTTAACTCGACCTTATGGCCAGGCCTTGCCTTTAAATTGATCTGCTCAGTACGCAATCAGCCAATGCTACGGTCTCTTGTGTTTTCCGACAAGGAATTTCAGGTTCACGTTCTTTATGAGCCACGAACAAAGAGATTGGTGGCTCCATCGACCGGGGCGACTATCCTCAAATCCTTCCTGCTCCGAACCTACAGTACTGCATATACAGATTCATCCCAACTGGAGCTGTACTGCGTTCGACTATCGACGAATAATTTTATCCAGTTGGCAGGGTTGCATGACATGCCCCAGGCCGCCGAGACCGACATCAAGCTCGTGTCCATTCCAAAAATCATACTCGCAGTAGTTACGCGGGATGTCTCATTATCCTCCACAGAGGTGAGTCAACTTGGTTTTGTTTCACCAAATTCATACTCACAGTGTTGCAGTTAACGCAAGTCTCCGCAAGTTCCAGTTCTGAAAACAACGAAGTGAGTTCCTGTTGTAGACGGTCTCGCTCCCCTACAACGGCACCATGCTGGGGATCAAGGTTGAGCGTGACTCGCCCACTGGAGCGGTGCACCTTTCGCAGCGCCAATACGCTGTGAACATGCTTGAGCAGTTTGGCACGGCTGATTGCAAGCCTGTTCACACTCCCATGACTCCTGGTCTTGTTTTGACCAAAGATGCCACTCCTGAGGAGGCCAAGGAGTATGGACCGAAGTATCTGTCCTCTGTTGGCTCTCTGATGTACCTGTCCACGCAAACACGTTCAGACATCTCCTTTGCTGTTGGCTACCTCGCCCGGTTCAATAGCAGCCCAGGCAAAGCGCACTGGGACGCTGTGAAGCACCTAATGCGCTATGTGAAAGGCACGCTTGATTACCGCCTTTCTTATCGCAAAGCATCGTCACCCTCATCCCATCCCTTCACCACCCACTTCGCTGCAGCAAAGCCCGAACCTGTTTCCCAGCTTACTGCTTACTCTGACGCATCTCATGGGGATTGCAAAGAGACTGGGAAAAGCACCGGTGGTTATGTGCTTCTGATGAACGGTGCTCCTGTAAGCTGGCGAAGCAAGCTGCAGACTACAGTCGCTCTATCTACTACAGAGGCTGAATATGTCGCAGCTGTGGAGGCTGGAAAGGAGATCAAGTGGGTGCGCAACTTGCTGTTTGAACTGGGCTATGGAGTGTCCGGAGCTTCTCCTCTCCTGATGGACAATCAGTCTGCTCTTTCCGTTGCTAAAAACCCGGAGCATCATGGTCGCATGAAGCACCTTGACTTGGCTTACTTCTGGCTTCGTGATGAAGTTGCCAAGGGCTTTATCGCAGTTTCATACACTCCAACTGAAGACCAGATTGCGGACATCTTCACCAAACCTCTTCCTGTTCCCACTGTGGAAAAGCTGCGTTCTACGATGGGATTACGGGGGAGCTAGCCGCCATTCTCCCATCTCTGATCCCTTGATCCTATCTGTTCCGATGCTTTACTTACATTTGCTTACTGATCATCTCCGCTTATTGATCAGCTTACTGATCTGCTTACTGATCACCCTGACTGAGCGTTCATAATACTGCTTACTATACATATAGGATACATATATAAGCAGCTAGTTGTAGTCCTGAGTCCTCAGTTCTTAAGGTATGCGTCAAGCAAATGCAGCCAACGTTTATGTAAGCAGGCGTGACATCGCCCAATATGGGCAAATTCTACAGAAATTGCTCGCAAATAATACAGCAATGCGAGACAAAAATTTGAGCCCCAACATTTTGTGTGGATAGTAGTCCTTAAAGATCCTATGTACTCGGTTTGGCGATTAGTTTGATACCAAATATCTTTAAGCAAGATTCGTCCGTGATCCCATCTTTTGACGATCTTTTCTCTCTGCACGCCGTCGTTTCTCGTCCCGGGGCATGGGCAAGAAGCGGCGCCATGTCCTGGCCCGCCTCGGGAACTTTGCCAAGACTGTAGTGGAGAAGCTGTCCCCCAGGAAGAAGAGGAGAATTGAAAAGGAGAATGTACGTGCCCTTAAATTAGCGCGTTTTTGGACGCGTCAAATGATGTATTGACGCGTCGACGCGTCAACTATCGGACACTATGGCTGACGGAACATCTTCATAGGATGTCCCATCGCGTTCTCCGTCCCCATCCATCGCGTCTGTGGGCCCAGTCCCACACAACGCATCGGATGTCTTTCTGGCATCAGATTCTGTCGCAAGTCCACTGCCGGCCTCCCACACCGGCTATTTTAGTGCTCGCAATGTGTTCCCATCTGTTGGCCACTCTGTCGACCCTTCCTTTCACGTGTACTCCCTTCCCCCGCCCCCGGCGCGTCAGCCTCATCCGACGGTGGAAGAAATTCCGGATCAGGATGACCCATCAATTCTCGACGATATCTCAGTTCTGGCCGGTCGTTTCGGTGACTTTAGCCTGGATTCCGACGACGAAGACGATGTGGATGAGGAGCTTAACCGGCCCGATGCTCCTGACCTCCATCCACCTCCACAATCTCCCACTGACCCTCGCCTCTCCTTGACATCTACCCCACTTGAAAGCTCCCTTCCTGACGGCAAATTGCGCGAAGCTCCTTCTATCGCGACTGCTCTGGCTGCTCTGGAAGACCTGAAGGAGCTTCTGAATCCCCACAGGCCATCTGGTAAGGGCCATATCGACCCACATATCAATCCATTCATCCGGGTTCGCATGGAGGCCATGCAGTCCATGCTTCACTTCTACACCGCACCCAAATCTGACAAGCGTGGCTTGTGGGTTGCTTCTTCCTTGCAGGGAGCCGTCGCTCTGGGGAAGGGGGTCTATTGCTCGCGCCAGCTTCGTACAATGGTGCGGGCATTTATTGCCGACCGTACCATGCTCCCGTTAAATCCCTACGGGTATTGGACAACTTCCATGCTGGTAGACGAGGAGCTGCAAGGCGAGATTAACCTGTATCTCCAGGAGCTCGGGAAGGAGATCACGGCTGAGAAGCTTGTCGGATTTCTTGCGCGTCCCGAGGTCATGCAGAAACACGGCATCACCCGACGGATTTCGGTTCGTACGGCTGAGCGCTATCTGCAGGAGCTTGGCTATCGGTATGTTGTTATTCTCTGGTGCATCTTAGACCCAGCGCTCACATTCCGACGAGGTGGATGCATCCGAAAAAGGGACAGTATGCCGACGGTCACGAGCGCCCCGATGTCGTTGCGTATCGCCAGGGTAAATTCCTTCCAGCCTGGGCCAAACTGCGGGCTCGAATGGATAAATGGTCAAGTGACAATCTACCAGAATTCGGTCCAAATGTGAAGGGGAAGCGTGTCGTCGTGTGGTTTCACGACGAGTCCATTTTTTACGCTCACGATAGACGCCGCAAGACGTGGTACCATAAAGACTCACCTGCCAGTCCGTATGCGAAGGGCGAGGGCTCGTCGCTCATGGTGGCGGACTTTGTCTCTTCGAAATACGGCTGGTTGCTCTCCCCTGACGGCAAACGCTCTGCCCGTGTCGTCATGAGCCCGGGTAAGAACAAGGACGGGTACTTCACCAACGAAGAGATTCGGTTGCAGGCAAGTCGCGAACAATCCTGTTTCACCGTTATTTATAAAGTTTCAGGCAAAGGACGCAATGGCCATTCTGAACGAGTGCTACCCAGACGAAGAGCATGTACTCGTCTACGACAACGCCACGACTCATCTCAAGCGTCCGGAGGGCTCGCTTTCGGCAACAAAAATGCCGAAGGGACCCTCCGAGAAGTTCTTTGTCGAGGTCAACATGCGCGACGAGAACGGCCAACCGGTTTTTGACGCAAAAGGTGATCGCCGCAAGGAGAAGATCCGGATGGGTGACACCGAATTCGACGGCAAGCCGCAGGCACTGTACTATCCTGCTGGCCACGAGAAGGCCGGTTTCTTCAAGGGCATGGCCGTTCTCCTGGAGGAGCGTGGAATCGACACATCCAACAAGAAAGCACAGTGCGGTAAGAACTTCAAGTGCCCGCCCCCGGCGCTGGACTGCTGCTGCCGTCGAATCCTCTACAACCAACCCGACTTTGAGAACATCAAGTCGATTCTCGAGATGGACTGCGAGGCGCAGGGCGTCCAAGTCCTTTTCTTGCCCAAGTTTCACTGCGAGCTCAACTTTATCGAGCAGTGCTGGGGCTACGCTAAACGGGTGTATCGGCTCAACCCCGAGTCGTCTCTGGAGAAGGCTTTGAAGACGAACGCACTGGCGGCTCTCGATGCTGTCCCTCTTGAGTCAATGCGCCGGTTAGTCCTTCTCCTCTGTCTCTTTTGATTCGCTCAAAAGTTCTCCAGGTTTGCGAATCGCTCGGAACGCTTCATGCATGCATATGAGGTTGGTTTGACTGGATCACAGGCAGCATGGGCTGCTCGGAAGTACCGCGGACATCGAATGGTTCCAACGCACATCATGGATGATTTAGAGACAGCTGGACTACTTTAAAAATACATTAATTTCGCGCGCTGCAAGAGAGAACAATTATATAACACATCTGCCCTGAGTGAGCCGATGAGGTAAGCAGTGGTATCTCAGAACTTGATCATGGACAGTGAGTGTTGTTTCTGTACATAATCAGAAGCTGAATACTCAAGCAGCCATTCCCCCAACTGCCGAGGGAGAACTGCAGCTACATGTTGCAAAGCTCGAGACACAAGTTGCAGAAATGGCCAAAAGCCACGCAGAGGAGGTCAAACAACTCAGAGATCAGCTCATATTGTCACTAGGAGACCACAAGCAGACGGCAGAACGACTTCTACTGAAGGAAATGGACCTTTATGAATTGCGGAAGCTTGTTTCCGCAATGTCCGGTCGTCTAATTGCCCGAGAACGGCACAGCAGCACGGCTTGTCTAGAGGACCAAATGGCAGAAACACAACGGTTTATACTGTCCATTGGAGGAAAGCTGAGGGATGGGATGCAGGGGTCATTGAAGCGAATGGAACGGCTCGAGAAAATTGGAGATCTGATGGATAGTGATTAGCCGGGGAAGATATTGTTTAAACTCATTCGATTTGAACCCGTTGGTCCCAGGCTTTTTTTGGGGGACATTTGGCACAGAGGGCTACAATATGTTGGAGCTCGATTTTTTTATTACTACGTGTGGTGACTGGGAAACATTATTCTTTCATTTATTAGCATCATTTCTCCCGATTTGGACAGGTGTGACTGATGTGACGAGGGTTGGCTGCATTTGCTTGACGCATACCTTACTGTTGACTTCAGGCAAGTACTTACTTCGCATTTTGGCAATAAACAGAGTTCTTACTGTTGACTTCAGTTCTCTGTGCCTGCCTGATTCTAACATGGAGATGGTGAAGACTTCGAGGTAGGGGGAACCACAGTCCTGCACATGCTGCAGGATGCTCTTCACATGCACAAGGAGGAAATCAACGCTGTTGCAGTAGTCCAAGAACTACAAATCTTTAAACAGCGAACCCAGGAGGTGTTGCAGTGTGGGTTTGGACTCTACCATTCTCCCATCTCTGATCCTTTGATCCTATCTGCTCCGATGCTTACTTACATTTGCTTACTCTTTCCTTTGCTTACTGATCACCTGCTTACTGATCTGCTTACTGATCACCTGCTTATTGATCAGGCTGACTGAGCGTTCATAATACTGCTTACTATACATATAGGATACATATAAAAGCAGCTAGTTGTAGTCCTGAGTCCTCAGCTCTTACTGTTGACTTCAGGCAAGTACTTACTTCGCATTTTGGCAATACACAGAGCTCTTACTGTTGACTTCAGCTCTCTGCGCTTGCCTGATTCTAACAGGTTATGGGCCCCGGCCTTTGAACTGCAAACAAGTCTATCCTCTGAGATTCTCATCTTTCTTCGCATTCTTTGCCCTTATAGTGTGTGTGGCTTTTAGTACATAGGAGCACCAACTGTTGGGACGAATCCTCTTTGCGAGGCAGTCTTTGATCCACCAGAAAACAAACGGTAGTCAATCCGTTGATTTTGGGGTTAGGGCCTAAGTGCCTTACAACTGGGTGTTCATTAGCATCGTTTACCTACCTACCTACCGTTTCTTCTCCACACACACTCCTGAGGGCGCCATTTGTCTTTTCAGGCACTTGGTTCTAGCACTGGGCTTCTGTTGCCCATCCATTTTTCCGAATCTCTCTGGACTGCCATGTCTGACTCAAGAGAGTCAATCCCCATCCTTACCAAGGATAGCATCTACTCCGAATGGCGGAGCGATGGCAAAGCCCATATGCGTCGCAAGGAGGTGTATGGTTGTTGTTTAACTTCATCGGACGATGTAGTAGCTCGTGAGAAGTGCGCTGGCATCCTGTGGTCCATGTTGTCCCAGGATGTTAAGCCTCTTGTCAGAGAGCATGAAGACGACCCCAAAGCTATGTGGGATGCCTTGGAGCAGATCTTTGCTCCAAGGAAGGCTGGAGCTCGCTTCAATGCCTACAGAACTCTGACTTCCATTCATCTCAAGGATGATGAGTCTCTGTTATCTCTCACTGGTCGTGTTTCCGCTGCCATGCGCTTATTGAAGGAGTCTAGACCTAAGGACTTTACTCTGGATAAAGCTGATGAGGAACTACAAGCAGTGGTTCTTCTCATGGCCCTTCCTGATGAAGGACAGCTTGGCGTCCTTAAAGCACCATTTGAGCAGTCTTCGGGCGAACTCGTGGTGAAGAGCATTGAGCAGGCCTATGCAAATCATCACGCATTCAGGTCTGCTCACCAGGAAGGAGACAGCAGTCAAAACAACCCTCTCTCCGGCATCGCTATGGTTGCAACCTCTAAACGACCCTCATCTTCTGCTGCTCGTGTTGCACTCTCTGCCCAGTCAACCTTCTGTCTGGCTTGTGGAAAACCCGGCCATGTGCTCTTCCAATGTTCTCAACTCCAGGAGTTCGTTGGAAAGCTGCCACAAAAGGGTGCAGCAACGTCCCAAAATGCCTCTAATGCAAGTCATCTCTCCTCCTCCCAAACTTCGCTGCTTGCTTATCTGCGATGGAAACCAGACTCAGGGTGCACGTCGCACATGACCCGCTTTCGCAAATGGCTCATGAATGCCCGTCCATACCGAGTTCCAATCACAGTTGCAAACGGAGTTGTTATCTATTCAGAACTGGTGGGGGAGATAATGCTTAGACCACGCATACACGGACGTAGAGCTCGGCCTGTAATCCTCACAAATGTCCTATATGTTCCGCTCATATCCGAAAATCTCATCTCTACTACCTACCTATCTCGCATTCATCGCTACTCTATTCTCATGAAAGGATCTGTTATCACCTTTTCTCGAGATGGAGAGCTCTACTTTGAAGCAGATATAGATGAGACGAACCAGGCATTTGTGAGCGAGGTCGAATCCCCTTCTGTTGATTCAGCTTTCGCTGCTTCGGTAACCTTGCCTCTGGATCTGGACTTGCTGCATCGTCGGCTTGGCCACCATTCCGTTGCAGACGCACGGAAACTCCTGAGCAAGGGTCTGATCACTGGTGCGAAGCTCACTTCAACCCAGAAACCAGATCCGATTTGCGAGCCTTGTCTTGCAGGCAAGCTGAATGCGGACTCTTTTCCTTCCACTGGACATCGTTCCAAAGGTCCTCTTGATTTGGTACACTCTGATCTGAAGGAATACAAGATCTACACCCGAGAGGGCTGGAGATATCGTGTTCTCTTCATTGACGATCACACAAGCTTCAAATGTGCATTCCACATGAAGCGCAAGAGTGGAACCTTCAATGCATTCAAAATCTTCAAGGCTTATGCTGAGAACCATTTTGGACGAAAAATCAAGGGGTTCCAGGACGATGAAGGTGGAGAGTACATGTCTACAGAGTTCGAGAACTTCTTGCTCGCTGAAGGCATTGTGCGCCGCCATTCGACGAGGAACAGACCGCAGCAGAACGGGACAGCAGAGCGCGGTAATCGCACTACAGATGAACACGCTACGGCTATGCTTCATGAAGCCAATTTGCCACCGTCCTTCAGGGCGCTCGCAGTTGCGGCATACATTCATGTTGCTAACATGCATCCAACGTCTCATATTCCGGAGAACACCACTCCATTTGAGCTTTGGTTTAAACGCAAGCCGGACGTGTCACACCTTCGGGTGTGGGGCTGCCTTGCATACGTGCATGTGCAGAAGGACAAGAGGGAGGCTTCTGGAATTCATTTCCAGAAGTGCATCTTTGTGGGTTACCCTTCACAACACAAGGGGTGGACATTCTACAATCCTGTCACCAAAAAGATGGTGACATCGGAGCGTGCTGTCTTCGACGAGCGCTACTTCCCTGGCAACAAGCCTTCTGTTATGCAGCAGTGTCCTAAGACTCCACCCTCTGCCCTCGTCGAGTTGCCTCCTCCTGTTAAGTCACAAGTCGTGCACAATGACGGAGGAGATGACGAGGATGACTCTGGTGTTCATCGAGCACTTCCTGTGCCAAATCCCGATCCCATCGAGCCAGCTCCTTCCCCTCCACATTCCGAACCTGCCAGCCGCCCTAATTCGCCTCCACCTCCTGCACAATCCCCATCCAATTCACCATCACCTGCACCTTCACCTCCTGGTTCTCCTATCGGCATTGCTGCGCGTCGCCGCTACCATGGTGTTGCCACGCCGCACATGCCTCGCAGGGACTGGTGGACAGTCAGGAAACCTAGCCCAATGGTCTCTGACTCTGAAGAGGATGTTGAAGAGCTGTTGCAGCCAGATGATGCTCTGCTCATTGCACATGAAGGAGATACAGAGGACGAAGTCCTTCGAGCTACAAACGATGCATCAGTGCATTTGGCTTGTGCTGCTGTCCAATCTGGCAATCCTCGCACCTATCACGAAGCTCTGCGACGTGAAGATGCACACCTCTGGGAAGAAGCTGCTGTCTCCGAGATAAACTCTCTCTTGGAGAACTGCACTTGGGATGTGATCGATGCACCTCCTGGTGTGAAGCCCATTCGCTCACAGTGGGTTTTCATCATCAAGCACAAGTCTGATGGCTCCATTGAGCGCTACAAGGCGAGACTCGTTGCAGACGGTCGTGGCCAGCGTTATGGCATCGACTACACCGAGATCTTCTCCCCTACATCCAAAGCCTCGACACTCCGCATCATCTTTGCTCTTGCTGCTCAGCATGAGCTCCGGCTTCGTTCCATTGACTTCTCCTCTGCCTACCTGAACGGAGATCTGGATGAGGATGTCTACATGACTCAGCCTGAAGGATTTCCACAGGGAGAGCGAGGCCAGCTTCTCAAACTGCGCAAGTCTCTTTATGGGCTTAAGCAGGCTGGTCGTCAATGGCACAAGAAGTTGTGTGCAAAGCTGGAGGCTATTGGCTTCAGCTGTCTCCAGTCTGATCGCTCGTGCTACATCTTCTTCGATGGCACGGTGCGCATCATCCTCCCCATCTACGTCGATGATGGCATGATTGCTGCAAAGCATGATGCTGACATTGACCGAGTTATTGCTCAGCTTGGCTCTTCATTCAAGGTCAAGGATCTTGGTCCCACAGAGTGGCTGCTGGGGATCAAGGTTGAGCGTGACTCGCCTACTGGAGCGGTGCACCTTTCGCAGCGCCAATACGCTGTGAACATGCTTGAGCAGTTTGGCATGGCTGATTGCAAGCCTGTTCACACTCCCATGACTCCTGGTCTTGTTTTGACCAAAGATGCCACTCCGGAGGAGGCCAAGGAGTATGGACCGAAATATCTGTCCTCTGTTGGCTCTCTGATGTACCTGTCCACGCAAACACGTTCAGACATCTCCTTTGCTGTTGGCTACCTCGCCCGGTTCAATAGCAACCCAGGCAAAGCGCACTGGGACGCTGTGAAGCACCTGATGCGCTATGTCAAAGGGACGCTTGATTACCGCCTCTCCTATCGCAAAGCATCATCACCCTCATCCCATCCCTTCACCACCCACTTCGCTGCAGCAAAGCCCGAACCTGATTCCCAGCTTACTGCTTACTCTGACGCATCTCATGGTGATTGCAAAGAGACTGGGAAAAGCACCGGTGGTTATGTGCTTCTGATGAACGGTGCTCCTGTAAGCTGGCGAAGCAAGCTGCAGACTACAGTCGCTCTATCTACTACAGAGGCTGAATATGTCGCAGCTGTGGAGGCTGGAAAGGAGATCAAGTGGGTGCGCAACTTGCTGTTTGAACTGGGCTATGGAGTGTCTGGAGCTTCTCCTCTCCTGATGGACAATCAGTCTGCTCTTTCCGTTGCTAAAAACCCGGAGCATCATGGTCGCATGAAGCACCTTGACTTGGCTTACTTCTGGCTTCGTGATGAAGTTGCCAAGGGCTTTATCGCAGTTTCATACACTCCAACTGAAGAGCAGATTGCAGACATCTTCACCAAACCTCTTCCTGTTCCCACTGTGGAAAAGCTGCGTTCTATGATGGGATTACGGGGGAGCTAGCCGAGATTGGTCTCGTCCCGGGGGAGTGTTGCAGTGTGGGTTTGGACTCTACCATTCTCCCATCTCTGATCCTTTGATCCTATCTGCTCCGATGCTTACTTACATTTGCTTACTCTTTCCTTTGCTTACTGATCACCTGCTTACTGATCTGCTTACTGATCACCTGCTTATTGATCAGGCTGACTGAGCGTTCATAATACTGCTTACTATACATATAGGATACATATATAAGCAGCTGGTTGTAGTCCTGAGTCCTCAGCTCTTACTGTTGACTTCAGGCAAGTACTTACTTCGCATTTTGGCAATACACAGAGCTCTTACTGTTGACTTCAGCTCTCTGCGCTTGCCTGATTCTAACAGGAGGCAGAAGACAAAGCTGAGAAGGTTGGACCTTGCTTCAATGCCTACAGAACTCTGACTTCCATTCATCTCAAGGATGATGAGTCTCTGTGATCTCTCACTGGTCGTGTTTCCGCTGCCATGCGCTTATTGAAGGAGTCTAGACCTAAGGACTTTACTCTGGATAAAGCTGATGAGGAACTACAAGCAGTGGTTCTTCTCATGGCCCTTCCTGATGAAGGACAGCTTGGCGTCCTTAAAGCACCATTTGAGCAGTCTTCGGGCGAACTCGTGGTGAACAGCATTGAGCAGGCCTATGCAAATCATCACGCATTCAGGTCTGCTCACCAGGAAGGAGACAGCAGTCAAAACAACCCTCTCTCCGGCATCGCTATGGTTGCAACCTCTAAACGACCCTCATCTTCTGCTGCTCGTGTTGCACCCTCTGCCCAGTCAACCTTCTGTCTGGCTTGTGGAAAACCCGGCCATGTGCTCTTCCAATGTTCTCAACTCCAGGAGTTCGTTGGAAAGCTGCCACAAAAGGGTGCAGCACCGTCCCAAAATGCCTCTAATGCAAGTCATCTCTCCTCCTCCCAAACTTCGTCGTACTGTCCTGCAACGTACCCAGAGGAGCCGGAGCCGAAGCCCACTTCCTCTCCATTCATGCCTCCTGCCCGCCGCGATTCCATGCGCCCCCCAGTTCAAAACAACACACCGGTGGGAAAGGAGCTCGTGCCCTCCTCATCTCAGTCGAATGATGCAGACGACATCGACGCGTTTTCAAGCACGGCGCGCAGCCCCCACCTGTGCGCAACCAAAGACATAGTAGCCTTGTAGCTACAGCTTCACCAAAACCTCTGCGTAAAACTAACCTTGTCAAACAGATATTTCGGATGGTTTCTGCGATGCGCTCCCTCCGCAGTGACAATCCAGGCTGTCAAATCTCGCCCAATCTGCAATGAGTCTCGCCTTGTAGCGCTCAATGGAGCCATCAGACTTGTGCTTGATGATGAAAACCCACTGTGAGCGAATGGGCTTCACACCAGGAGGTGCATCGATCACATCCCAAGTGCAGTTCTCCAAGAGAGAGTTTATCTCGGAGACAGCAGCTTCTTCCCAGAGGTGTGCATCTTCACGTCGCAAGGCTTCGTGATAGGTGCGAGGATTGCCAGATTGGACAGCAGCACAAGCCAAATGCACTGATGCATCGTTTGTAGCTCGAAGCGCTTCGTCCTCTGTATCTCCTTCATGCGCAATGAGCAGAGCATCATCTGGCTGCAACAGCTCTTCAACATCCTCTTCAGAGTCAGAGACCATTGGGCTAGGTTTCCTGACTGTCCACCAGTCCCTGCGAGGCATGTGCGGTGTGGCTACACCATGGTAGCGGCGACGCGCAGCAATGCCGATAGGAGAACCAGGAGGTGAAGGTGGAGGTGATGGTGAATTGGATGGGGATTGTGCAGGAGGTGGAGGCGAATTAGGGCGGCTGGCAGGTTCGGAATGTGGAGGGGAAGGAGCTGGCTCGATGGGATCGGGATTTGGCACAGGAAGTGCTCGATGAACACCAGAGTCATCCTCGTCGTCTCCCCCGTCATCGTGCACCACTTGTGGCTTAACGCGAGGAGGTAGCTCGACAAAAGCAGAAGGAGGAGTCTTGGGACACTGCTGCATAACGGAAGGCTTGTTCCCAGGGAAGTAGCGCTCGTCGAAGACGGCACGCTCCGATGTCACCATCTTTTTGGTGACAGGATTGTAGAATGTCCACCCCTTGTATTCTGCAGGGTACCCCACAAAGATGCACTTCTGGAAATGAATTCCAGAAGCCTCCCTCTTGTCCTTCTGCACATGCACGTATGCAAGGCAGCCCCACACCCGAAGGTGTGACACGTCCGGCTTGCGTTTAAACCAAAGCTCAAATGGAGTGGTGTTCTCCGGAATATGAGACGTTGGATGCATGTTAGCAACATGAATGTATGCCGCAACTGCGAGCGCCCTGAAGGACGGTGGCAAATTGGCTTCATGAAGCATAGCCGTAGCGTGTTCATCTGTAGTGCGATTACCGCGCTCTGCTGTCCCGTTCTGCTGCGGTCTGTTCCTCGTCGAATGGCGGCGCACAATGCCTTCAGCGAGCAAGAAGTTCTCGAACTCTGTAGACATGTACTCTCCACCTTCATCGTCCTGGAACCCCTTGATTTTTCGTCCAAAATGGTTCTCAGCATAAGCCTTGAAGATTTTGAATGCATTGAAGGTTCCACTCTTGCGCTTCATGTGGAATGCACATTTGAAGCTCGTGTGATCGTCAATGAAGAGAACACGATATCTCCAGCCCTCTCGGGTGTAGATCTTGTATTCCTTCAGATCAGAGTGTACCAAATCAAGAGGACCTTTGGAACGATGTCCAGTGGAAGGAAAAGAGTCCGCATTCAGCTTGCCTGCAAGACAAGGCTCGCAAATCGGATCTGGTTTCTGGGTTGAAGTGAGCTTCGCACCAGTGATCAGACCCTTGCTCAGGAGTTTCCGTGCGTCTGCAACGGAATGGTGGCCAAGCCGACGATGCAGCAAGTCCAGATCCAGAGGCAAGGTTACCGAAGCAGCGAAAGCTGAATCAACAGAAGGGGATTCGACCTCGCTCACAAATGCCTGGTTCGTCTCATCTATATCTGCTTCAAAGTAGAGCTCTCCATCTCGAGAAAAGGTGATAACAGATCCTTTCATGAGAATAGAGTAGCGATGAATGCGAGATAGGTAGGTAGTAGAGATGAGATTTTCGGATATGAGCGGAACATATAGGACATTTGTGAGGATTACAGGCCGAGCTCTACGTCCGTGTATGCGTGGTCTAAGCATTATCTCCCCCACCAGTTCTGAATAGATAACAACTCCGTTTGCAACTGTGATTGGAACTCGGTATGGACGGGCATTCATGAGCCATTTGCGAAAGCGGGTCATGTGCGACGTGCACCCTGAGTCTGGTTTCCATCGCAGATAAGCAAGCAGCGAAGTTTGGGAGGAGGAGAGATGACTTGCATTAGAGGCATTTTGGGACGTTGCTGCACCCTTTTGTGGCAGCTTTCCAACGAACTCCTGGAGTTGAGAACATTGGAAGAGCACATGGCCGGGTTTTCCACAAGCCAGACAGAAGGTTGACTGGGCAGAGAGTGCAACACGAGCAGCAGAAGATGAGGGTCGTTTAGAGGTTGCAACCATAGCGATGCCGGAGAGAGGGTTGTTTTGACTGCTGTCTCCTTCCTGGTGAGCAGACCTGAATGCGTGATGATTTGCATAGGCCTGCTCAATGCTCTTCACCACGAGTTCGCCCGAAGACTGCTCAAATGGTGCTTTAAGGACGCCAAGCTGTCCTTCATCAGGAAGGGCCATGAGAAGAACCACTGCTTGTAGTTCCTCATCAGCTTTATCCAGAGTAAAGTCCTTAGGTCTAGACTCCTTCAATAAGCGCATGGCAGCGGAAACACGACCAGTGAGAGATAACAGAGACTCATCATCCTTGAGATGAATGGAAGTCAGAGTTCTGTAGGCATTGAAGCGAGCTCCAGCCTTCCTTGGAGCAAAGATCTGCTCCAAGGCATCCCACATAGCTTTGGGGTCGTCTTCATGCTCTCTGACAAGAGGCTTAACATCCTGGGACAACATGGACCACAGGATGCCAGCGCACTTCTCACGAGCTACTACATCGTCCGATGAAGTTAAACAACAACCATACACCTCCTTGCGACGCATATGGGCTTTGCCATCGCTCCGCCATTCGGAGTAGATGCTATCCTTGGTAAGGATGGGGATTGACTCTCTTGAGTCAGACATGGCAGTCCAGAGAGATTCGGAAAAATGGATGGGCAACAGAAGCCCAGTGCTAGAACCAAGTGCCTGAAAAGACAAATGGCGCCCTCAGGAGTGTGTGTGGAGAAGAAACGGTAGGTAGGTAGGTAAACGATGCTAATGAACACCCAGTTGTAAGGCACTTAGGCCCTAACCCCAAAATCAACGGATTGACTACCGTTTGTTTTCTGGTGGATCAAAGACTGCCTCGCAAAGAGGATTCGTCCCAACAGTTGGTGCTCCTATGTACTAAAAGCCACACACACTATAAGGGCAAAGAATGCGAAGAAAGATGAGAATCTCAGAGGATAGACTTGTTTGCAGTTCAAAGGCCGGGGCCCATAACCTGTTAGAATCAGGCAAGCGCAGAGAGCTGAAGTCAACAGTAAGAGCTCTGTGTATTGCCAAAATGCGAAGTAAGTACTTGCCTGAAGTCAACAGTAAGAGCTGAGGACTCAGGACTACAACTAGCTGCTTATATATGTATCCTATATGTATAGTAAGCAGTATTATGAACGCTCAGTCAGCCTGATCAATAAGCAGGTGATCAGTAAGCAGATCAGTAAGCAGGTGATCAGTAAGCAAAGGAAAGAGTAAGCAAATGTAAGTAAGCATCGGAGCAGATAGGATCAAAGGATCAGAGATGGGAGAATGGTAGAGTCCAAACCCACACTGCAACACTCCCCCGGGACGAGACCAATCTCGGCTAGCTCCCCCGTAATCTCATCATAGAACGCAGCTTTTCCACAGTGGGAACAGGAAGAGGTTTGGTGAAGATGTCTGCAATCTGCTCTTCAGTTGGAGTGTATGAAACTGCGATAAAGCCCTTGGCAACTTCATCACGAAGCCAGAAGTAAGCCAAGTCAAGGTGCTTCATGCGACCATGATGCTCCGGGTTTTTAGCAACGGAAAGAGCAGACTGATTGTCCATCAGGAGAGGAGAAGCTCCAGACACTCCATAGCCCAGTTCAAACAGCAAGTTGCGCACCCACTTGATCTCCTTGCCAGCCTCCACAGCTGCGACATATTCAGCCTCTGTAGTAGATAGAGCGACTGTAGTCTGCAGCTTGCTTCGCCAGCTTACAGGAGCACCGTTCATCAGAAGCACATAACCACCGGTGCTTTTCCCAGTCTCTTTGCAATCGCCATGAGATGCGTCAGAGTAAGCAGTAAGCTGGGAATCAGGTTCGGGCTTTGCTGCAGCGAAGTGGGTGGTGAAGGGATGGGATGAGGGTGATGATGCTTTGCGATAGGAGAGGCGGTAATCAAGCGTCCCTTTGACATAGCGCATCAGGTGCTTCACAGCGTCCCAGTGCGCTTTGCCTGGGTTGCTATTGAACCGGGCGAGGTAGCCAACAGCAAAGGAGATGTCTGAACGCGTTTGCGTGGACAGGTACATCAGAGAGCCAACAGAGGACAGATATTTCGGTCCATACTCCTTGGCCTCCTCCGGAGTGGCATCTTTGGTAAAAACAAGACCAGGAGTCATGGGAGTGTGAACAGGCTTGCAATCAGCCATGCCAAACTGCTCAAGCATGTTCACAGCGTATTGGCGCTGCGAAAGGTGCACCGCTCCAGTGGGCGAGTCACGCTCAACCTTGATCCCCAGCATGGTGCCGTTGTAGGGGAGCGAGACCGTCTACAACAGGAACTCACTTCGTTGTTTTCAGAACTGGAACTTGCGGAGACTTGCGTTAACTGCAACACTGTGAGTATGAATTTGGTGAAACAAAACCAAGTTGATTGATCCCCAGCAGCCACTCTGTGGGACCAAGATCCTTGACCTTGAATGAAGAGTCAAGCTGAGCAATAACTCGGTCAATGTCAGCATCATGCTTTGCAGCAATCATGCCATCATCGACGTAGATGGGGAGGATGATGCGCACCGTGCCATCGAAGAAGACGTAGCACGAGCGATCAGACTGGAGCAAGAGCAAAGATGATGCGGAGTGTCGAGGCTTTGGATGTAGGGGAGAAGATCTCGGTGTAGTCGATGCCATAACGCTGGCCACGACCGTCTGCAACGAGTCTCGCCTTGTAGCGCTCAATGGAGCCATCAGACTTGTGCTTGATGATGAAAACCCACTGTGAGCGAATGGGCTTCACACCAGGAGGTGCATCGATCACATCCCAAGTGCAGTTCTCCAAGAGAGAGTTTATCTCGGAGACAGCAGCTTCTTCCCAGAGGTGTGCATCTTCACGTCGCAGGGCTTCGTGATAGGTGCGAGGATTGCCAGATTGGACAGCAGCACAAGCCAAATGCACTGATGCATCGTTTGTAGCTCGAAGGACTTCGTCCTCTGTATCTCCTTCATGTGCAATGAGCAGAGCATCATCTGGCTGCAACAGCTCTTCAACATCCTCTTCAGAGTCAGAGACCATTGGGCTAGGTTTCCTGACTGTCCACCAGTCCCTGCGAGGCATGTGCGGCGTGGCAACACCATGGTAGCGGCGACGCGCAGCAATGCCGATAGGAGAACCAGGAGGTGAAGGTGCAGGTGATGGTGAATTGGATGGGGATTGTGCAGGAGGTGGAGGCGAATTAGGGCGGCTGGCAGGTTCGGAATGTGGAGGGGAAGGAGCTGGCTCGATGGGATCGGGATTTGGCACAGGAAGTGCTCGATGAACACCAGAGTCATCCTCGTCATCTCCTCCGTCATTGTGCACGACTTGTGACTTAACAGGAGGAGGCAACTCGACGAGGGCAGAGGGTGGAGTCTTAGGACACTGCTGCATAACAGAAGGCTTGTTGCCAGGGAAGTAGCGCTCGTCGAAGACAGCACGCTCCGATGTCACCATCTTTTTGGTGACAGGATTGTAGAATGTCCACCCCTTGTGTTGTGAAGGGTAACCCACAAAGATGCACTTCTGGAAATGAATTCCAGAAGCCTCCCTCTTGTCCTTCTGCACATGCACGTATGCAAGGCAGCCCCACACCCGAAGGTGTGACACGTCCGGCTTGCGTTTAAACCAAAGCTCAAATGGAGTGGTGTTCTCCGGAATATGAGACGTTGGATGCATGTTAGCAACATGAATGTATGCCGCAACTGCGAGCGCCCTGAAGGACGGTGGCAAATTGGCTTCATGAAGCATAGCCGTAGCGTGTTCATCTGTAGTGCGATTACCGCGCTCTGCTGTCCCGTTCTGCTGCGGTCTGTTCCTCGTCGAATGGCGGCGCACAATGCCTTCAGCGAGCAAGAAGTTCTCGAACTCTGTAGACATGTACTCTCCACCTTCATCGTCCTGGAACCCCTTGATTTTTCGTCCAAAATGGTTCTCAGCATAAGCCTTGAAGATTTTGAATGCATTGAAGGTTCCACTCTTGCGCTTCATGTGGAATGCACATTTGAAGCTTGTGTGATCGTCAATGAAGAGAACACGATATCTCCAGCCCTCTCGGGTGTAGATCTTGTATTCCTTCAGATCAGAGTGTACCAAATCAAGAGGACCTTTGGAACGATGTCCAGTGGAAGGAAAAGAGTCCGCATTCAGCTTGCCTGCAAGACAAGGCTCGCAAATCGGATCTGGTTTCTGGGTTGAAGTGAGCTTCGCACCAGTGATCAGACCCTTGCTCAGGAGTTTCCGTGCGTCTGCAACGGAATGGTGGCCAAGCCGACGATGCAGCAAGTCCAGATCCAGAGGCAAGGTTACCGAAGCAGCGAAAGCTGAATCAACAGAAGGGGATTCGACCTCGCTCACAAATGCCTGGTTCGTCTCATCTATATCTGCTTCAAAGTAGAGCTCTCCATCTCGAGAAAAGGTGATAACAGATCCTTTCATGAGAATAGAGTAGCGATGAATGCGAGATAGGTAGGTAGTAGAGATGAGATTTTCGGATATGAGCGGAACATATAGGACATTTGTGAGGATTACAGGCCGAGCTCTACGTCCGTGTATGCGTGGTCTAAGCATTATCTCCCCCACCAGTTCTGAATAGATAACAACTCCGTTTGCAACTGTGATTGGAACTCGGTATGGACGGGCATTCATGAGCCATTTGCGAAAGCGGGTCATGTGCGACGTGCACCCTGAGTCTGGTTTCCATCGCAGATAAGCAAACAGCGAAGTTTGGGAGGAGGAGAGATGACTTGCATTAGAGGCATTTTGGGACGTTGCTGCACCCTTTTGTGGCAGCTTTCCAACGAACTCCTGGAGTTGAGAACATTGGAAGAGCACATGGCCGGGTTTTCCACAAGCCAGACAGAAGGTTGACTGGGCAGAGAGTGCAACACGAGCAGCAGAAGATGAGGGTCGTTTAGAGGTTGCAACCATAGCGATGCCGGAGAGAGGGTTGTTTTGACTGCTGTCTCCTTCCTGGTGAGCAGACCTGAATGCGTGATGATTTGCATAGGCCTGCTCAATGCTCTTCACCACGAGTTCGCCCGAAGACTGCTCAAATGGTGCTTTAAGGATGCCAAGCTGTCCTTCATCAGGAAGGGCCATGAGAAGAACCACTGCTTGTAGTTCCTCATCAGCTTTATCCAGAGTAAAGTCCTTAGGTCTAGACTCCTTCAATAAGCGCATGGCAGCGGAAACACGACCAGTGAGAGATAACAGAGACTCATCATCCTTGAGATGAATGGAAGTCAGAGTTCTGTAGGCATTGAAGCGAGCTCCAGCCTTCCTTGGAGCAAAGATCTGCTCCAAGGCATCCCACATAGCTTTGGGGTCGTCTTCATGCTCTCTGACAAGAGGCTTAACATCCTGGGACAACATGGACCACAGGATGCCAGCGCACTTCTCACGAGCTACTACATCGTCCGATGAAGTTAAACAACAACCATACACCTCCTTGCGACGCATATGGGCTTTGCCATCGCTCCGCCATTCGGAGTAGATGCTATCCTTGGTAAGGATGGGGATTGACTCTCTTGAGTCAGACATGGCAGTCCAGAGAGATTCGGAAAAATGGATGGGCAACAGAAGCCCAGTGCTAGAACCAAGTGTCTGAAAAGACAAATGGCGCCCTCAGGAGTGTGTGTGGAGAAGAAACGATAGGTAGGTAGGTAGGTGATGCTAATGAACACCCAGTTGTAAGGCACTTACCCTAACCCCAAAATCAACGGATTGACTACCGTTTGTTTTCTGGTGGATCAAAGACTGCCTCGCAAAGAGGATTCGTCCCAACAGTTGGTGCTCCTATGTACTAAAAGCCACACACACTATAAGGGCAAAGAATGCGAAGAAAGATGAGAATCTCAGAGGATAGACTTGTTTGCAGTTCAAAGGCCGGGGCCCATAACCTGTTAGAATCAGGCAAGCGCAGAGAGCTGAAGTCAACAGTAAGAGCTCTGTGTATTGCCAAAATGCGAAGTAAGTACTTGCCTGAAGTCAACAGTAAGAGCTGAGGACTCAGGACTACAACTAGCTGCTTATATATGTATCCTATATGTATAGTAAGCAGTATTATGAACGCTCAGTCAGCCTGATCAATAAGCAGGTGATCAGTAAGCAGATCAGTAAGCAGGTGATCAGTAAGCAAAGGAAAGAGTAAGCAAATGTAAGTAAGCATCGGAGCAGATAGGATCAAAGGATCAGAGATGGGAGAATGGTAGAGTCCAAACCCACACTGCAACACCTACCCCCACCTCTATCTCCACCTCCACCCAAGCAGGCACGCAGAGTACTGTGGCAGGGCTCCAAGCCCTTGACTGCTTTCACGTGGGCGCGCTGGACTACCAGAAACAACGCACTTTTGTCCAGCTGTACCAGTTCCTCGATGGCGAGCTCACCGAGGCGTTGACAGTTGCATCGGGAGGCGTCTTTGGAGCTTTCGGCGTCCCGCTTCCTGCTGACGATCAGCCTCGGAGCATCACGGAGGAGGACATTCCAGCCATCGCCGCCATTGCAAACCACATCCTGGGCAGCCTCCTGTGGCATTCACTGCTGATTGACAAGTGGGGACTGAGGGCGGGGAAACCATTCGAATGGGCGCCGATGGTGCTGGTGACCGAGCTGACTCCCGAACAAGCGGCCGCAGAGGCGTTTGAGTGTGAGGTCGAGGCAGGCTTGAAGGAGGCACACGAGCGGGCCGCCAGTGGGCAGCTGAGGCTCCAGGCAGAGTTTGCAGAAGCGGTGGAGGAGCGGGACCGGCTGGAGGGAAAGCGCCGTGAGACGGAGGAGGTGCAGGCCGCGCTCGTGGAGAAGGAGACAGCACGGCTTGACGCGCGTCAAGCCAAGGCGGAAGAGAAACAGCAGAGGCAGCGTGCAGAGCTGACGGAGGCCACTGATTCTCTTGTTGCGGAGGCAAAGGACGAGGCGGAGACTGCAGCTGCAAAGGCGGCGAGGATTGCGCAGGAGTTGACGCGTGAAAATGCGAAGAGAGAGGCGCTTCCAGACACCCTGGACGTAGACGCCATGTCTCGCAAGGAGCCCGTGTCCTTTCTCAGCCAGTCCCCTCCGCTTTCATTGTCTCCTCACACTGACACAGAATCCAGAAAACCAAGGCATCCCCGTCGAGCTGAATCCTTACTCAGTGCGCGCCACGTCACGCAACTTTGGGCAGCCGTTGCTGGCGCCATGCGCAACACAGCGTCCACGCCTCCACGCCTCGGAGGACGAGGACGAGGGCGAAGACTTCAGCACCACCCTGCGTCGAGGCTGCGGAGGCTGTCAGCAAAGACACATTGGACCGGATGCTGCGTTTGGTGGATCGCGTTCCTCAAAATGAGGCAGAGGCGCTGCTTATGGGGGCGATGCGCGCTGCCCTGAGGGGCTCGCCTACTCTGTCCCCAAGACGCGCGGGGTCGAGTACGCAATCCTCGACCCGGTCAGGCTCCGCTATGCGTGCCTTGACACCTAAAAAGCTGCCGCAGTCACCCTCGGCGTCGTGGGCCAGCATACGACACTCTGAGGAGGGCGAAGGCGAGAGCACCCATCACCAATCTGCAGGCGGGTCGCACGGCGAGGATGACGAGGATGTCAAGCGCCCTCGCTCGAAACACACCCCCCACAGCGCGCGCAGCACAAAGCGTTTGCGGTCCGTCGGATCTGAGCCTGTTTCCCCTACCAAGGCTCGACAGCGTCCTGGGAGCAAGGCTGGCCGCGCTGCAGCACACGTCTCCAGGCAGCGCTCTGAGCCGGCTACGCAAAAGCAATCGCAGGACGAGGACAGCAGCGATGACAGCGCACCGAGGCAGCTGTCGTACTGTCCTGCAACGTACCCAGAGGAGCCGGAGCCGAAGCCCACTTCCTCTCCATTCATGCCTCCTGCCCGCCGCGATTCCATGCGCCCCCCAGTTCAAAACAACACACCGGTGGGAAAGGAGCTCGTGCCCTCCTCATCTCAGTCGAATGATGCAGACGACATCGACGCGTTTTCAAGCACGGCGCGCAGCCCCCACCTGTGCGCAACCAAAGACATAGTAGCCTTGTAGCTACAGCTTCACCAAAACCTCTGCGTAAAACTAACCTTGTCAAACAGATATTTCGGATGGTTTCTGCGATGCGCTCCCTCCGCAGTGACAATCCAGGCTGTCAAATCTCGCCCAATCTGCAATGAGTCTCGCCTTGTAGCGCTCAATGGAGCCATCAGACTTGTGCTTGATGATGAAAACCCACTGTGAGCGAATGGGCTTCACACCAGGAGGTGCATCGATCACATCCCAAGTGCAGTTCTCCAAGAGAGAGTTTATCTCGGAGACAGCAGCTTCTTCCCAGAGGTGTGCATCTTCACGTCGCAAGGCTTCGTGATAGGTGCGAGGATTGCCAGATTGGACAGCAGCACAAGCCAAATGCACTGATGCATCGTTTGTAGCTCGAAGCGCTTCGTCCTCTGTATCTCCTTCATGCGCAATGAGCAGAGCATCATCTGGCTGCAACAGCTCTTCAACATCCTCTTCAGAGTCAGAGACCATTGGGCTAGGTTTCCTGACTGTCCACCAGTCCCTGCGAGGCATGTGCGGTGTGGCTACACCATGGTAGCGGCGACGCGCAGCAATGCCGATAGGAGAACCAGGAGGTGAAGGTGGAGGTGATGGTGAATTGGATGGGGATTGTGCAGGAGGTGGAGGCGAATTAGGGCGGCTGGCAGGTTCGGAATGTGGAGGGGAAGGAGCTGGCTCGATGGGATCGGGATTTGGCACAGGAAGTGCTCGATGAACACCAGAGTCATCCTCGTCGTCTCCCCCGTCATCGTGCACCACTTGTGGCTTAACGCGAGGAGGTAGCTCGACAAAAGCAGAAGGAGGAGTCTTGGGACACTGCTGCATAACGGAAGGCTTGTTCCCAGGGAAGTAGCGCTCGTCGAAGACGGCACGCTCCGATGTCACCATCTTTTTGGTGACAGGATTGTAGAATGTCCACCCCTTGTATTCTGCAGGGTACCCCACAAAGATGCACTTCTGGAAATGAATTCCAGAAGCCTCCCTCTTGTCCTTCTGCACATGCACGTATGCAAGGCAGCCCCACACCCGAAGGTGTGACACGTCCGGCTTGCGTTTAAACCAAAGCTCAAATGGAGTGGTGTTCTCCGGAATATGAGACGTTGGATGCATGTTAGCAACATGAATGTATGCCGCAACTGCGAGCGCCCTGAAGGACGGTGGCAAATTGGCTTCATGAAGCATAGCCGTAGCGTGTTCATCTGTAGTGCGATTACCGCGCTCTGCTGTCCCGTTCTGCTGCGGTCTGTTCCTCGTCGAATGGCGGCGCACAATGCCTTCAGCGAGCAAGAAGTTCTCGAACTCTGTAGACATGTACTCTCCACCTTCATCGTCCTGGAACCCCTTGATTTTTCGTCCAAAATGGTTCTCAGCATAAGCCTTGAAGATTTTGAATGCATTGAAGGTTCCACTCTTGCGCTTCATGTGGAATGCACATTTGAAGCTCGTGTGATCGTCAATGAAGAGAACACGATATCTCCAGCCCTCTCGGGTGTAGATCTTGTATTCCTTCAGATCAGAGTGTACCAAATCAAGAGGACCTTTGGAACGATGTCCAGTGGAAGGAAAAGAGTCCGCATTCAGCTTGCCTGCAAGACAAGGCTCGCAAATCGGATCTGGTTTCTGGGTTGAAGTGAGCTTCGCACCAGTGATCAGACCCTTGCTCAGGAGTTTCCGTGCGTCTGCAACGGAATGGTGGCCAAGCCGACGATGCAGCAAGTCCAGATCCAGAGGCAAGGTTACCGAAGCAGCGAAAGCTGAATCAACAGAAGGGGATTCGACCTCGCTCACAAATGCCTGGTTCGTCTCATCTATATCTGCTTCAAAGTAGAGCTCTCCATCTCGAGAAAAGGTGATAACAGATCCTTTCATGAGAATAGAGTAGCGATGAATGCGAGATAGGTAGGTAGTAGAGATGAGATTTTCGGATATGAGCGGAACATATAGGACATTTGTGAGGATTACAGGCCGAGCTCTACGTCCGTGTATGCGTGGTCTAAGCATTATCTCCCCCACCAGTTCTGAATAGATAACAACTCCGTTTGCAACTGTGATTGGAACTCGGTATGGACGGGCATTCATGAGCCATTTGCGAAAGCGGGTCATGTGCGACGTGCACCCTGAGTCTGGTTTCCATCGCAGATAAGCAAACAGCGAAGTTTGGGAGGAGGAGAGATGACTTGCATTAGAGGCATTTTGGGACGTTGCTGCACCCTTTTGTGGCAGCTTTCCAACGAACTCCTGGAGTTGAGAACATTGGAAGAGCACATGGCCGGGTTTTCCACAAGCCAGACAGAAGGTTGACTGGGCAGAGAGTGCAACACGAGCAGCAGAAGATGAGGGTCGTTTAGAGGTTGCAACCATAGCGATGCCGGAGAGAGGGTTGTTTTGACTGCTGTCTCCTTCCTGGTGAGCAGACCTGAATGCGTGATGATTTGCATAGGCCTGCTCAATGCTCTTCACCACGAGTTCGCCCGAAGACTGCTCAAATGGTGCTTTAAGGATGCCAAGCTGTCCTTCATCAGGAAGGGCCATGAGAAGAACCACTGCTTGTAGTTCCTCATCAGCTTTATCCAGAGTAAAGTCCTTAGGTCTAGACTCCTTCAATAAGCGCATGGCAGCGGAAACACGACCAGTGAGAGATAACAGAGACTCATCATCCTTGAGATGAATGGAAGTCAGAGTTCTGTAGGCATTGAAGCGAGCTCCAGCCTTCCTTGGAGCAAAGATCTGCTCCAAGGCATCCCACATAGCTTTGGGGTCGTCTTCATGCTCTCTGACAAGAGGCTTAACATCCTGGGACAACATGGACCACAGGATGCCAGCGCACTTCTCACGAGCTACTACATCGTCCGATGAAGTTAAACAACAACCATACACCTCCTTGCGACGCATATGGGCTTTGCCATCGCTCCGCCATTCGGAGTAGATGCTATCCTTGGTAAGGATGGGGATTGACTCTCTTGAGTCAGACATGGCAGTCCAGAGAGATTCGGAAAAATGGATGGGCAACAGAAGCCCAGTGCTAGAACCAAGTGTCTGAAAAGACAAATGGCGCCCTCAGGAGTGTGTGTGGAGAAGAAACGATAGGTAGGTAGGTAGGTGATGCTAATGAACACCCAGTTGTAAGGCACTTACCCTAACCCCAAAATCAACGGATTGACTACCGTTTGTTTTCTGGTGGATCAAAGACTGCCTCGCAAAGAGGATTCGTCCCAACAGTTGGTGCTCCTATGTACTAAAAGCCACACACACTATAAGGGCAAAGAATGCGAAGAAAGATGAGAATCTCAGAGGATAGACTTGTTTGCAGTTCAAAGGCCGGGGCCCATAACCTGTTAGAATCAGGCAAGCGCAGAGAGCTGAAGTCAACAGTAAGAGCTCTGTGTATTGCCAAAATGCGAAGTAAGTACTTGCCTGAAGTCAACAGTAAGAGCTGAGGACTCAGGACTACAACTAGCTGCTTATATATGTATCCTATATGTATAGTAAGCAGTATTATGAACGCTCAGTCAGCCTGATCAATAAGCAGGTGATCAGTAAGCAGATCAGTAAGCAGGTGATCAGTAAGCAAAGGAAAGAGTAAGCAAATGTAAGTAAGCATCGGAGCAGATAGGATCAAAGGATCAGAGATGGGAGAATGGTAGAGTCCAAACCCACACTGCAACACCTACCCCCACCTCTATCTCCACCTCCACCCAAGCAGGCACGCAGAGTACTGTGGCAGGGCTCCAAGCCCTTGACTGCTTTCACGTGGGCGCGCTGGACTACCAGAAACAACGCACTTTTGTCCAGCTGTACCAGTTCCTCGATGGCGAGCTCACCGAGGCGTTGACAGTTGCATCGGGAGGCGTCTTTGGAGCTTTCGGCGTCCCGCTTCCTGCTGACGATCAGCCTCGGAGCATCACGGAGGAGGACATTCCAGCCATCGCCGCCATTGCAAACCACATCCTGGGCAGCCTCCTGTGGCATTCACTGCTGATTGACAAGTGGGGACTGAGGGCGGGGAAACCATTCGAATGGGCGCCGATGGTGCTGGTGACCGAGCTGACTCCCGAACAAGCGGCCGCAGAGGCGTTTGAGTGTGAGGTCGAGGCAGGCTTGAAGGAGGCACACGAGCGGGCCGCCAGTGGGCAGCTGAGGCTCCAGGCAGAGTTTGCAGAAGCGGTGGAGGAGCGGGACCGGCTGGAGGGAAAGCGCCGTGAGACGGAGGAGGTGCAGGCCGCGCTCGTGGAGAAGGAGACAGCACGGCTTGACGCGCGTCAAGCCAAGGCGGAAGAGAAACAGCAGAGGCAGCGTGCAGAGCTGACGGAGGCCACTGATTCTCTTGTTGCGGAGGCAAAGGACGAGGCGGAGACTGCAGCTGCAAAGGCGGCGAGGATTGCGCAGGAGTTGACGCGTGAAAATGCGAAGAGAGAGGCGCTTCCAGACACCCTGGACGTAGACGCCATGTCTCGCAAGGAGCCCGTGTCCTTTCTCAGCCAGTCCCCTCCGCTTTCATTGTCTCCTCACACTGACACAGAATCCAGAAAACCAAGGCATCCCCGTCGAGCTGAATCCTTACTCAGTGCGCGCCACGTCACGCAACTTTGGGCAGCCGTTGCTGGCGCCATGCGCAACACAGCGTCCACGCCTCCACGCCTCGGAGGACGAGGACGAGGGCGAAGACTTCAGCACCACCCTGCGTCGAGGCTGCGGAGGCTGTCAGCAAAGACACATTGGACCGGATGCTGCGTTTGGTGGATCGCGTTCCTCAAAATGAGGCAGAGGCGCTGCTTATGGGGGCGATGCGCGCTGCCCTGAGGGGCTCGCCTACTCTGTCCCCAAGACGCGCGGGGTCGAGTACGCAATCCTCGACCCGGTCAGGCTTCGCTATGCGTGCCTTGACACCTAAAAAGCTGCCGCAGTCACCCTCGGCGTCGTGGGCCAGCATACGACACTCTGAGGAGGGCGAAGGCGAGAGCACCCATCACCAATCTGCAGGCGGGTCGCACGGCGAGGATGACGAGGATGTCAAGCGCCCTCGCTCGAAACACACCCCCCACAGCGCGCGCAGCACAAAGCGTTTGCGGTCCGTCGGATCTGAGCCTGTTTCCCCTACCAAGGCTCGACAGCGTCCTGGGAGCAAGGCTGGCCGCGCTGCAGCACACGTCTCCAGGCAGCGCTCTGAGCCGGCTACGCAAAAGCAATCGCAGGACGAGGACAGCAGCGATGACAGCGCACCGAGGCAGCTGTCGTACTGTCCTGCAACGTACCCAGAGGAGCCGGAGCCGAAGCCCACTTCCTCTCCATTCATGCCTCCTGCCCGCCGCGATTCCATGCGCCCCCCAGTTCAAAACAACACACCGGTGGGAAAGGAGCTCGTGCCCTCCTCATCTCAGTCGAATGATGCAGACGACATCGACGCGTTTTCAAGCACGGCGCGCAGCCCCCACCTGTGCGCAACCAAAGACATAGTAGCCTTGTAGCTACAGCTTCACCAAAACCTCTGCGTAAAACTAACCTTGTCAAACAGATATTTCGGATGGTTTCTGCGATGCGCTCCCTCCGCAGTGACAATCCAGGCTGTCAAATCTCGCCCAATCTGCAATGAGTCTCGCCTTGTAGCGCTCAATGGAGCCATCAGACTTGTGCTTGATGATGAAAACCCACTGTGAGCGAATGGGCTTCACACCAGGAGGTGCATCGATCACATCCCAAGTGCAGTTCTCCAAGAGAGAGTTTATCTCGGAGACAGCAGCTTCTTCCCAGAGGTGTGCATCTTCACGTCGCAAGGCTTCGTGATAGGTGCGAGGATTGCCAGATTGGACAGCAGCACAAGCCAAATGCACTGATGCATCGTTTGTAGCTCGAAGCGCTTCGTCCTCTGTATCTCCTTCATGCGCAATGAGCAGAGCATCATCTGGCTGCAACAGCTCTTCAACATCCTCTTCAGAGTCAGAGACCATTGGGCTAGGTTTCCTGACTGTCCACCAGTCCCTGCGAGGCATGTGCGGTGTGGCTACACCATGGTAGCGGCGACGCGCAGCAATGCCGATAGGAGAACCAGGAGGTGAAGGTGGAGGTGATGGTGAATTGGATGGGGATTGTGCAGGAGGTGGAGGCGAATTAGGGCGGCTGGCAGGTTCGGAATGTGGAGGGGAAGGAGCTGGCTCGATGGGATCGGGATTTGGCACAGGAAGTGCTCGATGAACACCAGAGTCATCCTCGTCGTCTCCCCCGTCATCGTGCACCACTTGTGGCTTAACGCGAGGAGGTAGCTCGACAAAAGCAGAAGGAGGAGTCTTGGGACACTGCTGCATAACGGAAGGCTTGTTCCCAGGGAAGTAGCGCTCGTCGAAGACGGCACGCTCCGATGTCACCATCTTTTTGGTGACAGGATTGTAGAATGTCCACCCCTTGTATTCTGCAGGGTACCCCACAAAGATGCACTTCTGGAAATGAATTCCAGAAGCCTCCCTCTTGTCCTTCTGCACATGCACGTATGCAAGGCAGCCCCACACCCGAAGGTGTGACACGTCCGGCTTGCGTTTAAACCAAAGCTCAAATGGAGTGGTGTTCTCCGGAATATGAGACGTTGGATGCATGTTAGCAACATGAATGTATGCCGCAACTGCGAGCGCCCTGAAGGACGGTGGCAAATTGGCTTCATGAAGCATAGCCGTAGCGTGTTCATCTGTAGTGCGATTACCGCGCTCTGCTGTCCCGTTCTGCTGCGGTCTGTTCCTCGTCGAATGGCGGCGCACAATGCCTTCAGCGAGCAAGAAGTTCTCGAACTCTGTAGACATGTACTCTCCACCTTCATCGTCCTGGAACCCCTTGATTTTTCGTCCAAAATGGTTCTCAGCATAAGCCTTGAAGATTTTGAATGCATTGAAGGTTCCACTCTTGCGCTTCATGTGGAATGCACATTTGAAGCTCGTGTGATCGTCAATGAAGAGAACACGATATCTCCAGCCCTCTCGGGTGTAGATCTTGTATTCCTTCAGATCAGAGTGTACCAAATCAAGAGGACCTTTGGAACGATGTCCAGTGGAAGGAAAAGAGTCCGCATTCAGCTTGCCTGCAAGACAAGGCTCGCAAATCGGATCTGGTTTCTGGGTTGAAGTGAGCTTCGCACCAGTGATCAGACCCTTGCTCAGGAGTTTCCGTGCGTCTGCAACGGAATGGTGGCCAAGCCGACGATGCAGCAAGTCCAGATCCAGAGGCAAGGTTACCGAAGCAGCGAAAGCTGAATCAACAGAAGGGGATTCGACCTCGCTCACAAATGCCTGGTTCGTCTCATCTATATCTGCTTCAAAGTAGAGCTCTCCATCTCGAGAAAAGGTGATAACAGATCCTTTCATGAGAATAGAGTAGCGATGAATGCGAGATAGGTAGGTAGTAGAGATGAGATTTTCGGATATGAGCGGAACATATAGGACATTTGTGAGGATTACAGGCCGAGCTCTACGTCCGTGTATGCGTGGTCTAAGCATTATCTCCCCCACCAGTTCTGAATAGATAACAACTCCGTTTGCAACTGTGATTGGAACTCGGTATGGACGGGCATTCATGAGCCATTTGCGAAAGCGGGTCATGTGCGACGTGCACCCTGAGTCTGGTTTCCATCGCAGATAAGCAAGCAGCGAAGTTTGGGAGGAGGAGAGATGACTTGCATTAGAGGCATTTTGGGACGTTGCTGCACCCTTTTGTGGCAGCTTTCCAACGAACTCCTGGAGTTGAGAACATTGGAAGAGCACATGGCCGGGTTTTCCACAAGCCAGACAGAAGGTTGACTGGGCAGAGAGTGCAACACGAGCAGCAGAAGATGAGGGTCGTTTAGAGGTTGCAACCATAGCGATGCCGGAGAGAGGGTTGTTTTGACTGCTGTCTCCTTCCTGGTGAGCAGACCTGAATGCGTGATGATTTGCATAGGCCTGCTCAATGCTCTTCACCACGAGTTCGCCCGAAGACTGCTCAAATGGTGCTTTAAGGACGCCAAGCTGTCCTTCATCAGGAAGGGCCATGAGAAGAACCACTGCTTGTAGTTCCTCATCAGCTTTATCCAGAGTAAAGTCCTTAGGTCTAGACTCCTTCAATAAGCGCATGGCAGCGGAAACACGACCAGTGAGAGATAACAGAGACTCATCATCCTTGAGATGAATGGAAGTCAGAGTTCTGTAGGCATTGAAGCGAGCTCCAGCCTTCCTTGGAGCAAAGATCTGCTCCAAGGCATCCCACATAGCTTTGGGGTCGTCTTCATGCTCTCTGACAAGAGGCTTAACATCCTGGGACAACATGGACCACAGGATGCCAGCGCACTTCTCACGAGCTACTACATCGTCCGATGAAGTTAAACAACAACCATACACCTCCTTGCGACGCATATGGGCTTTGCCATCGCTCCGCCATTCGGAGTAGATGCTATCCTTGGTAAGGATGGGGATTGACTCTCTTGAGTCAGACATGGCAGTCCAGAGAGATTCGGAAAAATGGATGGGCAACAGAAGCCCAGTGCTAGAACCAAGTGTCTGAAAAGACAAATGGCGCCCTCAGGAGTGTGTGTGGAGAAGAAACGATAGGTAGGTAGGTAGGTGATGCTAATGAACACCCAGTTGTAAGGCACTTAGGCCCTAACCCCAAAATCAACGGATTGACTACCGTTTGTTGTGTGGTGGATCAAAAACTGCCTCGCAAAGAGGATTCGTCCCAGTTGGTGCTCCTATCTACAAAGGTCACACACACTATAAGGACTTGGAGAGATGCAGATGCAGATGCAGAAATGCGAAAATGCAGATGGATGAAGATCTCAAAGAGTTAGAGATGTTCAAAGGCCGGGGCCCATAACCTGTTAGAATCAGGCAGGCACAGAGAACTGAAGTCAACAGTAAGAACTCTGTGTATTGCCAAAATGCGAAGTAAGTACTTGCCTGAAGTCAACAGTAAGAACTGAGGACTCAGGACTACAACTAGCTGCTTATATATGTATCCTATACGTATAGTAAGCAGTATTATGAACACTCAGTCAGCCTGATCAATAAGCAGGTGATCAGTAAGCAGATCAGTAAGCAGGTGATCAGTAAGCTGATCAATAAGCGGAGATGATCAGTAAGCAAGGGAAACAGTAAGCAAATGTAAGTAAGCATTGGAGCGGACAGGATCAACCCACACTGCAACAAGCCTTTGGTGTCTTTGACGTCTTTTCAAAGATGCCAGAGACGCCACAGCAAAAGGTGTACTTTTGCTGAGGTTTGCGAGTCATCTTTCCCGCATCTACTGGCTTTTTAGGACGTTTCTCAGGTACTGGGGATCCCTTTGCCCTTCTCTCTTGCCTTGTCGGAGGGTCCGCTTCACTGTATATGAAAACGTCCATACCTGAGTCTTTTTCCAAGTCCCTGATATATTGGTTCAATAATTGTGCAGCGTCCTTATCCTCCTTACGGCTTCCTGAGAGGCGCATAGGTATGCCATCCTTTGGTCCGCTTTTGTTGCCTTTTTGCCCTCATAATACTGCTTACTATACATATATAAGTAGCTAGTTGTAGTCACGAGTCCTCAGTTCTTACTGTTGACTTCAGTCCTCTGTGCCTGCCTGATTCTAACACATATCACTGCATAATATCTATGTATAACATGGATATAATATCTATGTATAACATGGATATAATATCTATGTATAACATGCATATAAGCAGCCACTAGCTAGTTGTAGTCAGTTCTTACTGTTGACTTCAGGCAAGTACTTGCACATTTTGACAATACACAGAGTTCTTACATGCTTGCCTGATTCTAAGAAAAAGTCCTTGAATAGTTACACTTGTCACTCAACTTTCCTTTGCATGACAAGCTGAATGCTATACTGACCTCTGCTGCTTTCAGCCACTTTACAATCTACCTGAAAAACAATGGAGATGAACTTGGGTACCTTGAAGGATACAAAGACAACCTTAGTCTTAATGTTTACAGCTTGACTGTATCTATGTTCACACGTTACACTAAGTAAGTCTTCTTGCATCTGCATGGAAAAAAAATCAGTGAGGAGCAACAAACAACACAGAAATTCTGAATCACTAACCTATGAATGCAGTGTGCACAGCTGAGTAGAGGTACTCACATGCTTGCAATCGTTGCCCAGTACATGAGGTGCTGACTCCTGAGAAATATACGCAGGTGAGGGTACAGATGTGAGAGAGCTCCTTATCTCGTGTACTATATGATCAATCAAAGCTGATAGCTGGAGAACAGACTACACATATAGATTTCTTTTTCTTAAAACTGTGCAAGCATACAACAGACCAGTTGATTTAGAGTTCCTATCCTATTGATTACCTTGGCACACTTGTGTCAGTATGGCATCAGTGGTGTAGCGGTAACATTGGGTCTTCCCATCTCCTGTAACTTCATTGGCCTAGCTCCGGGTTCGACTCCCGGCTGATGCACTTTTTTGACCTCTCTCATACCAATTTATCCGATTACAAGAAAAAACCCAGTGACAGCAATCCATCCCTCTCGCTGCAGCACTCGCATAAGTTCCAAGAGGATTGAATACTGGATGTGCTTACAGTGCTTGCTCAGCTATTCATTCAAGTCTGAAGTCAGTGGTAGGGCTCTCCACGCTGAATATGTGTTCGACCATGAGGTCGAAATCCCCTGAGATTGGCGGTTATGATTGTTTAAATATGTTTGTCTGTTGTCTCTCTCTCTCTCTCTCTTTCTACCAGTTGTCTCTCTCTCTCTCTCTCTTTCTACCAGATTCACACTCTCCCAGCCTTCTTCTCACCCCTCATGTAAGACGAAACCGTGGAATACAAATCCAAATCCGTGGAAGTCATTGACATGGAAGACTTGGACACCTCAGAGTGCGAGTCTGAGTCCGAGATGTTAGAGATGGAAGACTTTCAAGACAATGCGCCTGTACCCGCACCTCAAGCTACAACAGCTGGCCCCTCAAACCTCCGTGTGTCGCTACATCTTATCAACTATTCTCCTTGCCTCACACCCTGTCTGTCAGTCGTGTACAATATCTGGACCACAATCTTTCACGACTACGTTAACTTCACTCGCGAAAATGCTGTTAAATTCCAATACCTATGCAGTGACTTTTGCGCCATCTTCCGCCCATCCATGTACAGGCATGTGAACCTGCGTAGTCCAAAGGATGCTATCACCTTCTTCACCGCGCTCCACCGCTGGCCCTATCTTGCTCCTTGTGTTCTCTCCCTCCAGCTTACATTCAGTCTCAACCCGTACAGCGATGTCCCGGCTGAGGTCTGGCGAGGCATATACCCTTACTCTGGAAGCTGTTCTGGTTTCGCTTCTGCCAGGCTTTGCTCTTGATGACCTTGTCATCCCTTACGGTCAGCTTTGCACATAACGACAACACTATATTGGCCAGGCTCATCCGCAGTGGACAGGTGGCTGATTCTTTACCATCATCGCTCACGATTTTTTGCACCTACAACCCGTCCCCAATCAAGACTACAACCCCGACAAGATAAGTGCTTTTGTTGCAGTGTGGCTATGGACTCTACCATTCTCCCATCTCTGATCCCTTGATCCTATCTGTTCCGATGCTTTACTTACATTTGCTTACTGATCATCTCCGCTTATTGATCAGCTTACTGATCACCTGCTTACTGATCTGCTTACTGATCACCTGCTTATTGATCAGGCTGACTGAGCGTTCATAATACTGCTTACTATACATATAGGATACATATATAAGCAGCTAGTTGTAGTCCTGAGTCCTCAGTTCTTACTGTTGACTTCAGGCAAGTACTTACTTCGCATTTTGGCAATACACAGAGTTCTTTCTGTTGACTTCAGTTCTCTGTGCCTGCGTGATTCTAACAGCTTTTCCACGTGTTTTCTACAACACTGATGTCCTGCTCACAGGATCTCCTCGATGAAGGTCCCTGGGACAAGGCAGCGTAGCGGCTTCATATCACGCAAATCGGTTTAGACAAAGGGGACCACATGCGCGAAAGACGAAAGCTAGACGGTCGCTGCCGGGTAACGGGAAAATTAGCCGTCAACCGGGGGAATTGCGAGGGAACAACTGGAGCGCGCTGCACTGCGCGCATGTATTTCCCCTGGGGTGGTCAGCTGAGTGGAAAGTCAGCAACTACTAGTACAGCCTGCAAAAAATCCACTGATAGATGCTGTCGCAGATGCAGCGAATGTTTAGCACGGACGCCTTGCAGGTGATAAAAAAGCTATCTCTGCACGTCAAGGACTCGAGCGTAAACACTATGCTCATAGATGCCCGAGCCCACGCCTGGTTTGACGACTACTGTTTTGGCATTTGGCCAGTGCAGGAGGATGGCAAATGGTACGGCAAGCTATTCCGATTTGAGCAGAGTCGGTGTGACATCGACGGGTTGTGGCTCCTGGCCGCAGCGCGGCCGCCCAAATATGCCTATCCATCCCTTGGGCAACCGGAGACAGCCGAGCAGCGTGAGCTGCGCAAGATGGACGAGAGAGAGCGGGAGGAGGACAGGACGAGATGCGACCTAACACAGGAGCCGGAGCTCAGGGAACTACTGACAGTGCATTTCAAAACATGTCTTCACTGGCATGTGAAGGGCATGGGGTGGGCCAAATAGATATGGTGTTGTATTTGCTCGTCAATATTCACCGTCACGGGATTTTTGTTTGAATGCGCAACCCACTTTTCCGCCACAGATTTCTGAACACGATGGCGACTTTATTCTTTCCCCTAACTGGCACTGGGCACTGAAACGTTGGTCCTTCAGCTGCGGGAAAGAATTATCAATCACCTTCGCCCGAGGTCGCGACTACAATGGTCAGAAGCACGTTGAAATTGAAACATCTTCTCTTCCCTTGATAATTTCCTACACAAGTCACAAAGATGGGGAAGGCAGGCCGAGGCGGATTGCACATCTAGTAGGTACTTCCGAAAATTTGAAGACATGTTCTGACCCTGGGGCTTGATTTCCACGGCCATCGTCAATAAATTCCCCCCCTTGCGGCGACTCACACGACCGTCCAAGTGACTGGCACCTGGAATATAGATGGTTCAACGGACGGTAGTTATTGGTCGGTTATCCAACGGAGGTAATTCATTCATTCATTCAGAACATTCTACACACGTACTTTCACCTGGCCTTTCTTCTTTTCATCAGCCCAAATGAGCACAATCCAATCTTGCCTTTCTTTCTTTCTTCCCCTGTGCGTCGTTGCTGGGTCCGAAGGAGGGAAAATGCGCACCCACGACCCGGCTTCAGCTTCTCGGATTGAGGATCATATCGATGAGGTTCTGCGCGGGCAGACAAGGGAGGAGGGGCTCACAAAACAGTGTGTTGGTACAGTCATGTACAATCTTCTCGTGGTTCTCCTCAGTTGGGTTTTCCTGACGGAACTAGTTAGCCTGGACATATTTGGGACTCATCGAGAGATTGACAAGCACTCTGGGCTCCTTGGAGGTATTCTCCTTTTGCTTGTTAGACCGTCGTCATTCGGGTGTTTGGCCTGTACAAGAGTAACACCGAGGTCGTTCAAATGCTTAGTGATAGTCCTCGGAAAGCATTTGAAGTGGGCAGTCAGTTGTTGGTGCACACACAGGAGGTTGGAGAGCTTCTTGCTGATTTCCGAATCTTTCATGGTGGTTGGTAGGGAACAAGTTTTGACAAAACAAGAGGTCCGTGCACGGTGGCGGTGCGACGTCCATTTGTTTCTGGCGAAAGCCACCACAAGTCTCGACGCCTTGTCGGTGCCGAGGGCACTCCCGCCGCTAGCAAATGCCAAACACCAAGATGGAGCTGCACTGGACTGGGTAACACCGCTCCGAGAGCCCGCAGACCGATCATCGGCCATTGACCATACACGGGGTCAGCGACTATCGCTCACCGCCGACTTGTAACTCGGAACTGTACTCGCACCACAGCTCCACAACGTGTTGCGTCATCTCCGCAGGCGCAGCTCACCCCACCGACTCGTTGAAGACCTCTATCGCGACGTAGTTCCATAGTGCGTGTTTTTCCTGCTCCTGACTACCCTCACGTTTGCTGACAGTCCCCTCCCTGTAGTGCCTCCCAACTCGACCTTCGCCGCGTCTGCATCCGGGCGCTGCAGCGCGAACCGTCTCGCATGGCGTCGTGTTTGCCGGCGTGGGGGCAAGTAATTTATTAGCTTTTCTTAAGTTTCAGTTGGTCAACACCGAAATTTGACTTAAGCTTTCCTATTAGCTTAAGTTCGCCCCCCATGGCCCCGACCACGCCAAGCTCATACGGTCGAGGTATTGGAGGCATGTCGCCCACGACTTAAGTTTGGCTACACTTAAGATGTATTACGCCTTAAGCTTTACTTCACACAACTTGAGAACACAAACAAAAATATATTAAGTTGTGAAACTGAAGCCAATCCGAGTTTGTAGAGGACTTGAGTTTATAGATGCTCAAGTTCTTACAGCTTGAGCTCGTAGATACTTAAGCTCCGTCGACTTCAGTTTACAACGAATCTTAAGTTTACCGTGTCAGTCAGCACATCAAGTCAAATGAGCAAGACCAAGCACACACCTCACTTCCTGGGACGCTTTCCGCGTCCACTCAACTGGTCCTCTGCCTGACGCTTCGCCGTACTTCTGGTTGAGCGAGCAGGCGCGGACGCTGCCGCCGCCGCTGCCCTTGTTGCACGGGGAACCACCGGCCCCGGAGCTGCAGTCTGTTTTGCAACTTTCCGCTTCCCACGACGCGGAGGGGGACTGGGAGGCGCAGGCGCGGGACTGGGAGGCGGCGTGTGCGGGGGTGGTGTCTGGTGGGGAGACGGAGTGCGCGGAGGCGGAGTACGAGCAGGCACAGTACGAGGAGGTGGAGTGCACGGCGACGGAGTACGAGGAGGTGGCTTGCGGAAGAAACCTCTAGTCCCAGGGCCAGCAGCCGCTGCTAAAGCTCTCGCCAGGTTGTGCCACTCATCCCGCGTTAGCTCGGTGAGCCCCGTCTCGGCGAACTTGGCCTCAAATCCCGCCGGCTCGTAGAAGTCGCCAGGTGCGGTCGCAATCGAGCCCCACGGAATGTCTTGAGTTCCAAAGGCCGCGTGGGCCCATAACCTGTTAGAATCAGGCAGGCACAGAGAACTGAAGTCAACAGTAAGAACTCTGTGTATTGCCAAAATGCGAAGTAAGTACTTGCCTGAAGTCAACAGTAAGAACTGAGGACTCAGGACTACAACTAGCTGCTTATATATGTATCCTATACGTATAGTAAGCAGTATTATGAACACTCAGTCAGCCTGATCAATAAGCAGGTGATCAGTAAGCAGATCAGTAAGCAGGTGATCAGTAAGCTGATCAATAAGCGGAGATGATCAGTAAGCAAGGGAAACAGTAAGCAAATGTAAGTAAGCATTGGAGCGGACAGGATCAACCCACACTGCAACAAGCCTTTGGTGTCTTTGACGTCTTTTCAAAGATGCCAGAGACGCCACAGCAAAAGGTGTACTTTTGCTGAGGTTTGCGAGTCATCTTTCCCGCATCTACTGGCTTTTTAGGACGTTTCTCAGGTACTGGGGATCCCTTTGCCCTTCTCTCTTGCCTTGTCGGAGGGTCCGCTTCACTGTATATGAAAACGTCCATACCTGAGTCTTTTTCCAAGTCCCTGATATATTGGTTCAATAATTGTGCAGCGTCCTTATCCTCCTTACGGCTTCCTGAGAGGCGCATAGGTATGCCATCCTTTGGTCCGCTTTTGTTGCCTTTTTGCCCTCATAATACTGCTTACTATACATATATAAGTAGCTAGTTGTAGTCACGAGTCCTCAGTTCTTACTGTTGACTTCAGTCCTCTGTGCCTGCCTGATTCTAACACATATCACTGCATAATATCTATGTATAACATGGATATAATATCTATGTATAACATGGATATAATATCTATGTATAACATGCATATAAGCAGCCACTAGCTAGTTGTAGTCAGTTCTTACTGTTGACTTCAGGCAAGTACTTGCACATTTTGACAATACACAGAGTTCTTACATGCTTGCCTGATTCTAAGAAAAAGTCCTTGAATAGTTACACTTGTCACTCAACTTTCCTTTGCATGACAAGCTGAATGCTATACTGACCTCTGCTGCTTTCAGCCACTTTACAATCTACCTGAAAAACAATGGAGATGAACTTGGGTACCTTGAAGGATACAAAGACAACCTTAGTCTTAATGTTTACAGCTTGACTGTATCTATGTTCACACGTTACACTAAGTAAGTCTTCTTGCATCTGCATGGAAAAAAAATCAGTGAGGAGCAACAAACAACACAGAAATTCTGAATCACTAACCTATGAATGCAGTGTGCACAGCTGAGTAGAGGTACTCACATGCTTGCAATCGTTGCCCAGTACATGAGGTGCTGACTCCTGAGAAATATACGCAGGTGAGGGTACAGATGTGAGAGAGCTCCTTATCTCGTGTACTATATGATCAATCAAAGCTGATAGCTGGAGAACAGACTACACATATAGATTTCTTTTTCTTAAAACTGTGCAAGCATACAACAGACCAGTTGATTTAGAGTTCCTATCCTATTGATTACCTTGGCACACTTGTGTCAGTATGGCATCAGTGGTGTAGCGGTAACATTGGGTCTTCCCATCTCCTGTAACTTCATTGGCCTAGCTCCGGGTTCGACTCCCGGCTGATGCACTTTTTTGACCTCTCTCATACCAATTTATCCGATTACAAGAAAAAACCCAGTGACAGCAATCCATCCCTCTCGCTGCAGCACTCGCATAAGTTCCAAGAGGATTGAATACTGGATGTGCTTACAGTGCTTGCTCAGCTATTCATTCAAGTCTGAAGTCAGTGGTAGGGCTCTCCACGCTGAATATGTGTTCGACCATGAGGTCGAAATCCCCTGAGATTGGCGGTTATGATTGTTTAAATATGTTTGTCTGTTGTCTCTCTCTCTCTCTCTCTTTCTACCAGTTGTCTCTCTCTCTCTCTCTCTTTCTACCAGATTCACACTCTCCCAGCCTTCTTCTCACCCCTCATGTAAGACGAAACCGTGGAATACAAATCCAAATCCGTGGAAGTCATTGACATGGAAGACTTGGACACCTCAGAGTGCGAGTCTGAGTCCGAGATGTTAGAGATGGAAGACTTTCAAGACAATGCGCCTGTACCCGCACCTCAAGCTACAACAGCTGGCCCCTCAAACCTCCGTGTGTCGCTACATCTTATCAACTATTCTCCTTGCCTCACACCCTGTCTGTCAGTCGTGTACAATATCTGGACCACAATCTTTCACGACTACGTTAACTTCACTCGCGAAAATGCTGTTAAATTCCAATACCTATGCAGTGACTTTTGCGCCATCTTCCGCCCATCCATGTACAGGCATGTGAACCTGCGTAGTCCAAAGGATGCTATCACCTTCTTCACCGCGCTCCACCGCTGGCCCTATCTTGCTCCTTGTGTTCTCTCCCTCCAGCTTACATTCAGTCTCAACCCGTACAGCGATGTCCCGGCTGAGGTCTGGCGAGGCATATACCCTTACTCTGGAAGCTGTTCTGGTTTCGCTTCTGCCAGGCTTTGCTCTTGATGACCTTGTCATCCCTTACGGTCAGCTTTGCACATAACGACAACACTATATTGGCCAGGCTCATCCGCAGTGGACAGGTGGCTGATTCTTTACCATCATCGCTCACGATTTTTTGCACCTACAACCCGTCCCCAATCAAGACTACAACCCCGACAAGATAAGTGCTTTTGTTGCAGTGTGGCTATGGACTCTACCATTCTCCCATCTCTGATCCCTTGATCCTATCTGTTCCGATGCTTTACTTACATTTGCTTACTGATCATCTCCGCTTATTGATCAGCTTACTGATCACCTGCTTACTGATCTGCTTACTGATCACCTGCTTATTGATCAGGCTGACTGAGCGTTCATAATACTGCTTACTATACATATAGGATACATATATAAGCAGCTAGTTGTAGTCCTGAGTCCTCAGTTCTTACTGTTGACTTCAGGCAAGTACTTACTTCGCATTTTGGCAATACACAGAGTTCTTTCTGTTGACTTCAGTTCTCTGTGCCTGCGTGATTCTAACAGCTTTTCCACGTGTTTTCTACAACACTGATGTCCTGCTCACAGGATCTCCTCGATGAAGGTCCCTGGGACAAGGCAGCGTAGCGGCTTCATATCACGCAAATCGGTTTAGACAAAGGGGACCACATGCGCGAAAGACGAAAGCTAGACGGTCGCTGCCGGGTAACGGGAAAATTAGCCGTCAACCGGGGGAATTGCGAGGGAACAACTGGAGCGCGCTGCACTGCGCGCATGTATTTCCCCTGGGGTGGTCAGCTGAGTGGAAAGTCAGCAACTACTAGTACAGCCTGCAAAAAATCCACTGATAGATGCTGTCGCAGATGCAGCGAATGTTTAGCACGGACGCCTTGCAGGTGATAAAAAAGCTATCTCTGCACGTCAAGGACTCGAGCGTAAACACTATGCTCATAGATGCCCGAGCCCACGCCTGGTTTGACGACTACTGTTTTGGCATTTGGCCAGTGCAGGAGGATGGCAAATGGTACGGCAAGCTATTCCGATTTGAGCAGAGTCGGTGTGACATCGACGGGTTGTGGCTCCTGGCCGCAGCGCGGCCGCCCAAATATGCCTATCCATCCCTTGGGCAACCGGAGACAGCCGAGCAGCGTGAGCTGCGCAAGATGGACGAGAGAGAGCGGGAGGAGGACAGGACGAGATGCGACCTAACACAGGAGCCGGAGCTCAGGGAACTACTGACAGTGCATTTCAAAACATGTCTTCACTGGCATGTGAAGGGCATGGGGTGGGCCAAATAGATATGGTGTTGTATTTGCTCGTCAATATTCACCGTCACGGGATTTTTGTTTGAATGCGCAACCCACTTTTCCGCCACAGATTTCTGAACACGATGGCGACTTTATTCTTTCCCCTAACTGGCACTGGGCACTGAAACGTTGGTCCTTCAGCTGCGGGAAAGAATTATCAATCACCTTCGCCCGAGGTCGCGACTACAATGGTCAGAAGCACGTTGAAATTGAAACATCTTCTCTTCCCTTGATAATTTCCTACACAAGTCACAAAGATGGGGAAGGCAGGCCGAGGCGGATTGCACATCTAGTAGGTACTTCCGAAAATTTGAAGACATGTTCTGACCCTGGGGCTTGATTTCCACGGCCATCGTCAATAAATTCCCCCCCTTGCGGCGACTCACACGACCGTCCAAGTGACTGGCACCTGGAATATAGATGGTTCAACGGACGGTAGTTATTGGTCGGTTATCCAACGGAGGTAATTCATTCATTCATTCAGAACATTCTACACACGTACTTTCACCTGGCCTTTCTTCTTTTCATCAGCCCAAATGAGCACAATCCAATCTTGCCTTTCTTTCTTTCTTCCCCTGTGCGTCGTTGCTGGGTCCGAAGGAGGGAAAATGCGCACCCACGACCCGGCTTCAGCTTCTCGGATTGAGGATCATATCGATGAGGTTCTGCGCGGGCAGACAAGGGAGGAGGGGCTCACAAAACAGTGTGTTGGTACAGTCATGTACAATCTTCTCGTGGTTCTCCTCAGTTGGGTTTTCCTGACGGAACTAGTTAGCCTGGACATATTTGGGACTCATCGAGAGATTGACAAGCACTCTGGGCTCCTTGGAGGTATTCTCCTTTTGCTTGTTAGACCGTCGTCATTCGGGTGTTTGGCCTGTACAAGAGTAACACCGAGGTCGTTCAAATGCTTAGTGATAGTCCTCGGAAAGCATTTGAAGTGGGCAGTCAGTTGTTGGTGCACACACAGGAGGTTGGAGAGCTTCTTGCTGATTTCCGAATCTTTCATGGTGGTTGGTAGGGAACAAGTTTTGACAAAACAAGAGGTCCGTGCACGGTGGCGGTGCGACGTCCATTTGTTTCTGGCGAAAGCCACCACAAGTCTCGACGCCTTGTCGGTGCCGAGGGCACTCCCGCCGCTAGCAAATGCCAAACACCAAGATGGAGCTGCACTGGACTGGGTAACACCGCTCCGAGAGCCCGCAGACCGATCATCGGCCATTGACCATACACGGGGTCAGCGACTATCGCTCACCGCCGACTTGTAACTCGGAACTGTACTCGCACCACAGCTCCACAACGTGTTGCGTCATCTCCGCAGGCGCAGCTCACCCCACCGACTCGTTGAAGACCTCTATCGCGACGTAGTTCCATAGTGCGTGTTTTTCCTGCTCCTGACTACCCTCACGTTTGCTGACAGTCCCCTCCCTGTAGTGCCTCCCAACTCGACCTTCGCCGCGTCTGCATCCGGGCGCTGCAGCGCGAACCGTCTCGCATGGCGTCGTGTTTGCCGGCATGGGGGCAAGTAATTTATTAGCTTTTCTTAAGTTTCAGTTGGTCAACACCGAAATTTGACTTAAGCTTTCCTATTAGCTTAAGTTCGCCCCCCATGGCCCCGACCACGCCAAGCTCATACGGTCGAGGTATTGGAGGCATGTCGCCCACGACTTAAGTTTGGCTACACTTAAGATGTATTACGCCTTAAGCTTTACTTCACACAACTTGAGAACACAAACAAAAATATATTAAGTTGTGAAACTGAAGCCAATCCGAGTTTGTAGAGGACTTGAGTTTATAGATGCTCAAGTTCTTACAGCTTGAGCTCGTAGATACTTAAGCTCCGTCGACTTCAGTTTACAACGAATCTTAAGTTTACCGTGTCAGTCAGCACATCAAGTCAAATGAGCAAGACCAAGCACACACCTCACTTCCTGGGACGCTTTCCGCGTCCACTCAACTGGTCCTCTGCCTGACGCTTCGCCGTACTTCTGGTTGAGCGAGCAGGCGCGGACGCTGCCGCCGCCGCTGCCCTTGTTGCACGGGGAACCACCGGCCCCGGAGCTGCAGTCTGTTTTGCAACTTTCCGCTTCCCACGACGCGGAGGGGGACTGGGAGGCGCAGGCGCGGGACTGGGAGGCGGCGTGTGCGGGGGTGGTGTCTGGTGGGGAGACGGAGTGCGCGGAGGCGGAGTACGAGCAGGCACAGTACGAGGAGGTGGAGTGCACGGCGACGGAGTACGAGGAGGTGGCTTGCGGAAGAAACCTCTAGTCCCAGGGCCAGCAGCCGCTGCTAAAGCTCTCGCCAGGTTGTGCCACTCATCCCGCGTTAGCTCGGTGAGCCCCGTCTCGGCGAACTTGGCCTCAAATCCCGCCGGCTCGTAGAAGTCGCCAGGTGCGGTCGCAATCGAGCCCCACGGAATGTCTTGAGTTCCAAAGGCCGCGTCTAGGATATATGTCAATAAGATCCCCCCTCAGATAGCGTGCAAAAAAAAACACATACCGTATGATCGTACCAGATAATCACACACCGTCTGTGCCAAAGTCTTGTGCCCCGTGTCGTCGAGTGCCGCCAAACTCAGGGGAAATACAGGTGGCGGAGCCTGTGCTGATTTTTCCCGGGTGGCAACAAAATCTGCAAGTTAACGGTCAGCATAGCTCGAGGCGAAAGTCATGCGTCCTACCTTTCAAAGGCTTTTCCGCCCAGATGTACATCTTGTTGATCATCTCGGCGGCTTGGTCGGGGAACTGCTCTGTGAACGGTTGCGCAACGACGATGCCGCTCGGGATAGCTTCAGCCCTGCTCCATGGTGAGTTGTGCGCGCAAAGATGGTCAAGAAAAACGATACTTACCATTCAAATTGCGCCTTGCCTTCAGCGTCCAGCCAGCAGAAGGTCATTGTCGCCACTAAAGGGCGGAATTTGCCACTGGAATGGACGGTGTCGACTAGGTGCTTGACGCCGCTGGCCACTAACTTTTGGCGCCTGGAAAGTGTTAGTTCGTAATCTGTGAGGCGTTAAGCAATTGGCTGATCAACTCACAACTCCCAATCGACGTCCTCTTCCACCATCGCCGCCGCGGCCCAGGCAGCTTGATCCTCCTTCTCCCACAGCAACACCTCGGCTTTCCGAAACTTGCCACCGGGGTTCCCCTCGCCTGGCAGGGTTTTCGAATATTTGTGGATCTTGTCGTGGCGGTCATCGCGGAATTTGTCACGACCGCCGTATTGCATCATGCCCATGAGCTTCGCCACAGCGGAAGCGGGGGCCGGGGCGGGCGCGGCAGCAGTTGGCTGTGTCTTGGCATCCTTTGCGACTTTGTTTTTTTCAGCCGTCCGCTTGTTGCTCAAAACTTTCTGAATGGCCTATGGGAGTCCCGCATAAGAAGACAAAAAAGGGAACGCAGGGAGAAAAGGCTCACAATCTTCCAACCGTTCAGCGTGTATCCGCGCAGGAGACCAGTCCGCCCCTCTTCGTCTTCCTCCGCGCCGCCTGCATGACCAGCGGAGCCCGAAGCGTCCGCTTTCTTCCGTGCGAGTTTCCAAGCAGCGACGAGGCCGGGAAGCCGGCTCTCCTCCGCCTCGTCCCCGGGCTGGGGCGTGTGCTTGAATGGAGCTGCGTTGAAAGCGTCCCTCTTGATTGAATCGTAGAGGTCGGTGGCATCTTGCTTTGTGAGGTTGGCAAGGTCCGCGCCGCGGAGCGCGACGTTGTGGATCCAACTGCGTTGGAAGTCGTTGAGTTTGGGTACAGCGGTTTCGTCGTTCTTCGCAGTGGCAACGTTCGCCAAGTCTGGGAAGGGCATGACGGCGGGCACCAAGTCGGCCTTGTACGGCTGGAACATTTGAATGGAGCCCTTTTCGCCTTTCGGTCGTGCCATCGCAATAGTCGGTGGAGAGGTGTCGGGGGAGAGGTGCAAGCTAGAGTTCGGTTGGTAAGACGGAAAGGATGAAGCAAGAAGGTGCCACTCACGAGACAACACTAAGCGTGGCCACCATTACTTGCTCAAAAAGGAAACTGCAGAACTCGAGGGCCCATTGCTTCCGTGAAATGAAAATCCTTCAGTCCTACAAACAAACTTGAGCTCGCGACAAGGGCCACCCAATTAGAACTTACTCAAGCACCCATTGTGGCAGGAAATGGGAAGTCACAATGGACTTGAGTTGTTGACCAATGATATTGCAAGATTCCTGGGGACTATATAAGCCCTGGCGCAACTCAAGCTGAACGCATCTGAAGTTTGACTTTCTACATACCTTGTGCCACCATGACATCTCTCCAAGAGACCCGCCGTCTCCATGGCCCACGTTATCTACCTCACTATAAAACCAATCTCCGTCACCGTGCTCTCTTGCGCAAGGCAATCGAAACCTTCGATTCCCAATATCTCCACGCCATATTCGGGCCGAATCCACAAGGCCTGCGCTCTGTGATGGGAAGAGCGGACACCGCGAACCAGCTGGGTAAAGTTGCCAAACACTATGTGCGTATCACAAAGTCTTCGTACCAGCCGTGGACTAACCCATCACCAGAAGGAAGGTGATCGTTTCATCACTCTCGAGACCGACACTCCGACTCCCGAGTGGCAGCAGAAGCTGCGTGCGTATCTCGCCGCGTACGATGCCTACTTCATGAAGCAAGGCACAAATTACGTCGTTCGCAATCCCCATGCCAAAGCTGCCCTCCAAGCGGCTGAGCAGGCTTGGCACGACTCCATTCCAGGCCCTCGCCCGCAGTGGGCATTGGAGCCACTCCCGGGATTGCAACGGGTCCATGTCGCACCCGCACTGCGAGGCGGCAACCCTGTCGCAGCACAAGTTGTTACCAACTTCCCCATCCCCCGCGCGCCTCGCACACGCGCGTTCCCCACCCTCCCCTCACCACCGCCCGCTACTCCCGTGCGCGCTTACGCCAATCGCGCGGCGTCTCTGGGCGATTCTCCGCTCCGTCCCATCCACATCCTTGATAAAGATCAGCCCCAGCTTGTTAGCACCCCGCGCAAGAGGAAGTTCCTCGGCGTTGTCGATATCTCGGACGGCGAGGACGCGCGCCCTCGCAAGAAGGCGAAGTTTCTGGGGTCGTGGACGTGACGGATTAATCGAAGAAGGCGCAAGAAGCGCGAAACAAAAGGGCTGCGGATAGTTAGCTACCTAAAGTACATAGAAACTGAATTCATTCACCTTAAGCTCCATCTATTCCTCGTTCCCTCCAACGCCAATAACAATGTTATCCTGCCCCAGGCCGACATGAAGGTCAGGCCTCAAAGTGGCACACCGACCTGGGAGTCAAGCATACCGAGGCCAAGGGAATCACCTCCACCTTTGAGCCACAACCCACGCTCAAGGAGCCGCAGGCAATGGTCTAGGCGGAACGCGCAGATTTGATATTTGCCGTGTCGAATCGCCTCCACCTTTGAGCCAAAACCCACGCTCAAGGAGCCGCAGGCAATGGTCTAGGCGGAACGCGCAGATTTGATATTTGCCGTGTCTGCCAACGACCGGTGAGTATTTTTTTGAGAAGTAATTCGAAACCAGGGGATACTGACCTGGATCGGATTCGGATTTGTTCCGGGCCACAGGATTCACAGACGAGCCGCGGAGACAGGCAGCCCCCGGCGGAGCGGCGCACAGAGGGCCACACGGCCTGCGTGGTATAGCGGGTGGTCAAATTCCAGTCCATATTAGATATATGATACATAGTACCCTGTAACATAAAAGATACATGGTAGGTAGATTTCAGGGAAATATACCGGGACTATGCTCGACTTGCCTCCAGTGCGTGAACTTGAACTCCGACTTCCTTTCAAGCTTACTGACTTCACCACTTCGATTCTTACCCCTCCGGAATCACCTTCAGTCAAACCAGGTGCGTTACATTTGATTCTGACTTGCTTTCCACTTCGTTGACTTGAGTAATTCAGATGTGTGTCGCTGCAGCTTCAAGTCCTCGAACCATCTCTTCTGAGCCTTTGAAGCCGACATTCGTTTCAAATCGAACCAGGTGCGTTCCGTTCCGTTCCATTCGCATTTCAGATCCATATTCAATCCTTACTGACTTGTTTCCTCAGATTTCGTGCTTTCAAACTCAGTGTTCGAACACCGAGACTATGGTCATGTTCGCAGAGGTGGCTTCCAACTTCAATTCTCGGGATGCAATCTGACCTTATCAATGTGGCAGTATTGCCCGAGGTACGT